>CATIWM010172905.1:0-35080 GCA_949671775.1 Mallotus repandus
TAGAAGATTATTACTTTAGTTAACCAACTTATAAGGAGAAGCCAACTTGACTTTGAATTCTTAGTTGCCAAAATCAATTTTACTTTTGTTACTTGCTAGTTGTTTGACAACTTGGCATTAGTTGTCACAAGTTGTTTTCAAGTTGGTTTTGACAACTTATTATGCTTAGTCTTTAAGGAGGTGTAAGTGAGGAGGTGGAAATAGTACCTAACCCTCACCTATAAATACATCCATCCTCATTTATGTGGTGTATGCGTGTGTGTGTGTGTCCATAAGACAAAGAGAGTGCATGAAAATGAAAAAATAGTGATGCTTGTAAGTAGTGTGTACAATTTTTTTGTATTGAAAGTTTTCTTATTTATAATAAAAATAAATTTATTATAAATCAAAACCCTCCAAATATTCTACACTTTTATCAAATTTTTTTTTTTTTTATAGCTAGTAAGTTAAATCACCAAATTAAGAAAAATTTGGCTGGCATGGTTATGAAATGAAAATTTGATGAGAGGAAAAAAAAAAATGCATTTATGCTTTTCTCTTCCATTTTGCTAGTGGTATTTACACAATTATCAAAAATCAAAATACACTGCAGGATGTGATGACCTGAAGTATCTTGACTGCCTGGCACAAACTATTATTTCTTTTCATATTTAATGCTGGAAGGAGGTAGAAAATAATCATTTGTTAAACCCCATACATTGAAATCAACATCTTCAATTTTCCATTTCTCTTCCATTTGCCTCTTATGATTAGCAGATTGCTCCCCATATCTAAAAACTGTGACACGCGTCTTACCACTATGTGCTATATTAATTCCATCAACATACTTATAATCTTCCATTACTGATTCTGTGTTGGTCTCCCAAAATACATCATCGTCATCTTTTGTTCTCATACTTAGCAATCTTGAATCTTCAAATTGTATCAGAAGTCCTGATCTTTGGCTAAAATATCCCCAGATTGTATGGTGAATTATCTCATAGTTTGGACCACTTTGTGCTTCACGAATTGCTGGACTTGTTTCTAGCTTTAGTATAAAGCAATCTTCATCATTTATAATTTTCTCTCCAATGCATGTTGCATCTATAAATAAGTTTGCTGTAGATCTAGGATCCAAACCCTGCCATCATTCCATCATTTCAGACAAGTCTTGAAAATAAAGATTGGTAAAAATTCTAGGTCAAAAGTATATGCATTAAAAATCTTATGTGTCGAAGATTGATTGAGTGGTCAAATGGCAAAAATTATTCACCTGTCTTTGAGACGTAGTAAATATCCGGAATCCTAATACTATTATTTTTAATCATGTGTGTAAAATTAAAAAATTTAAATTTATTGAGAGAAAAATCATAAATGGCATGAAATGTTTTGTACATATTATTATCAGAAAAAATGTATATGTTCTCTTCAAATCATTTTTTAAATTAATCATTTAATCTAAAGACAATGTGAAGATTAAGCTAAACATATTTTTTCACTCAAAAAATTATACCTGCAAGAACCGGCGTAAGGGTCTTGGAGGACCCTTTGAAATAGGTGTTTGTTGATTAGAAGAATGCCTCCAAGAAACTTTACCATTGCTTCCAGAAATGACTTTGCATCCTGAGACAATAAGCTCTAGGATCCATAAATCAGGATCTTTTTGCCAAAGTACAAACCCGCCAGCTTCTTCAGTGCTCTTTGCATTGATGGTCTGATCACCTTGATGAAATTCTGATGCACTAATTTTCACCTCACCTGTTACGCACATACTATGCACTGCATTTAGTGCTTGTTGCCCTCCTGTTGCTGCTATGTATTGCTGCACTATATATTTGGCCGTCGAAGCTTGCTAAGAAAAAATGTAACTGGTTATAAATCAAGAAAAAAAAAATGTGTCTGAAGCAAATAGAATCTAAATTTTAATGCATCTTACAATGGAACAATCTTTGACAGGCTTGTAAACAGAATGGCCAACTTGAACCTGAAGAGGAATAAGAGGAGATCCGACCATATAAAGAAGGAAACGTAGTTCATTAATGCGTCCAGCAATCACTGGTTGTGACCATTTATCAGAAGTTTGAGCCTTCATCCACGTTAACATGTTATGCCAACGCAACGTCACATTGCTACCCATGCTGGCAAACATTTCTTCTGGTATTGGGACCTCAAGAACTGTCTCCAACCCATCATCTTTATCAATGTTTGGACAAAGCTTCCTCATGAAAAAAAATGTAGAAAAAGACTTTAATCTCAGGAGGGTAATTAAGAAGAAAAAAATGTAAAAAGAATAATGATAAGGTGGTTAAAGAATAATTAAAAAAAACTTTGGTTTAGAGTCAAAGGTTAATCTTGCATTTCTGCTATAGATTGCATGGTATAAGGAGGAGACTTTGATTGAGAAATTTTCCTGAAGGTTGTCCTTGCTTGTAGATGTCTTGTGGGCATGATTTTGTTGATGGATTTGGTTTGTTTATAAGTGTTACTATTTTTGGAGATTATAAATCACATTCTGTTGAAAAGTTTTCTTGAGACCACAAAATACATAAATTCGCTCCATTGTGAGGTAATTATACTGTGAATGTCCAAATTTTTTAATTATGACAATTTGATATTTTAATTCTTTTTACCATAAATGAGTATATAAATTATAATTTGATATATTTAGCAGGTAACTTTCAAATTTTCAGTTAGCTATAATTATACTCAAATTAATTCGCGAATTCAATTGGGTTTGATAAATTTAATTCTATTTAATTAAAAACTCAAATAAGTAAAAAAAAAAATTGATATAATCTACTAAAATATATATGGCACGAGAGTCTCATTTATCCATAAAATTTATTTTACTATTTTATATATTTTTAAATTTTTATTATTTAAAATTATTAAATAAAATTAATATCACTGTGTTATAAGATAAAATAAAATAAAATAAAAAATCTTATATTATAATGTAAAATTAAGTGTTTCCCTTATTTTAATATATCCACATTTTTTTACTTTGACTGTTCCAAATAGATTTCACCCGGCAGTATAACTGCATCTTCAACATAGATTATCTATGTTGTATACCAATATAAAATAGATTATAATTAAAGAATACAGATCCACTTTCTTATAAATATAATTTAAAAAATTAATAATTTCCTTAGTTAATAAATTATTTTTTTGAATTAAATAATTAATGAATTTGTTACTTAACAGTTAATAAATTTTAATTCAATTCAAAAAAAATTATTAAGCATTAAAGAAAGTTCTATAAAGAGTTCAAACAGAATTAAAATAAAAAATTTAAAGTATTTTTAGACTTTAGCAATTAATTTGTATCTAGATTGGACGTAAATTCTTCTTTATACGATAATTCATTGACTTTAATTTTTTTGTGAATATATATTATTCAATCATAACAAGTTTATGTAAAATTTAATCCATTAATAATTTTAATACTTAACTTTTATTTTAAGTTATAACTTTAAGCATCAAAATTATACAGAAAATTCAAGTTATTTTAACAATAAACAAAATTATGTTCCAATCAGATGCTAATGTAATGTGAAAGAGATCTGCACTTGATTAGGCTCGGCTCCTATGTCTTGGGCCCCAAAGGACGAGCCCATAAATGTATACAGTCTAAAAAAAGGTCTTTTTAAATAATTTGTTTATCATATATATTTTTTAGAAAAATGGTCACTTTATTTTTTAAAAAAAGTAAAATTTATTTAACAGATTATTACTATTAAATACATAAAATAACATTTTTCAACAGTAACGCCAGAAAATATGAATAAAAATGCCTTTATTTTTAACCTAATTTATTAACTCAATTGTGAATTTTAGATAAAAATTTGTTTAATTAATATTTTGAAATGATATAAATACTGTACATTTAAGTTTTTTTTTTCTCTCCTAAGTTTTCCTAAATTAAAATCCAAAAATTTTTCCTAAATTATATCTTTTATTTTTCAAACTCTCTTTGCTCCAAATAAATTATTTTTTAGATAATTTTTTTTTTCAATATTCAAATTTTTTAAAGTTTGAAAAAATATTACAAAAATTTAATATGTGCAAATATTACATATATTTTTTAATTTATTTAAGTTTAGTATCATTCTCTTTTAAAATATAGTTAATATCTAAAAAATAATAAGTAATTAGTGATTTTACATATTAAATTTTTTTTTTTTTTTTAAATATCTTGAGCTATAAATACGCTTAAGCCAGTACCTAGCTGCACTTGATGAAGAGATTGTTTGGATATAAAGAAAACTGAATTAAAAATACCACATTAAAAAAATATATGAGTAGGGTGAGAAATATATATATGTAAGAATGATTTGTGAAATCAGGAATTTTTTTTACCAAATTTTAAAAATTAAAATAAATTTGTAACAATTCAAGATATTGTGATTTTTAGCACCAATTAGCCTAATTGAAAAAGGCTATTTTATATGGTACTTAATGTTTCTTAAAATATAGAGAAAAAAATTATTTAATTTGAGAGTATTATTTAGTAATTATGTAACCTACCCAAATAAAAGTAATGGTATTGGTAGGTTAGTTAAATTTGTTGACTTTACAATTCAAGAAGTAGCAATGTTTAGAAAACACTAGTCCTGAATCTATTAAGACAGTTCACCCACCAAATGGCAAGAAGGAAGGTGTTATACATATATAACTGAACTGGGCCATTTAGTTACTTAACAAATTAATTAATTCATTAACAAATCTGCTGTTGTTCAACCAAAACACAAGAACTTGTAAATTGAAAAGAATCGAGTCATTCGTTGTGGTTGGGGTGTAAGGTTTTTGTACCTCCTAATCTCTTTGAAAATAGCTCAATCCTTCGTTCAAGTAGTCAAAGAAAACAACAAGAAAATGTTACCTTATATACATATATATATATATATATATACTTTCGTGCCTCAAACGCCTGGTCCAAGCATTGAGGTCATGGCTATTCAAGATTTCTCAAAAGTCAACCCAGTCTCAATTGTCAATTGCATAGAAGGAACGCAACAAATTCAGCCAATTAATATTCAGACATTTTTATCAACATCTAAAACATCAAAAAATTAGGTACTAATTCCTATTAAAAAACTCATTTCTTTGTAGAAATTTTCAAATAAAAATAGCTAATTATGCCAACTTATTTTAATAAATTAAGTAACACATGTAAAATGATTGATTGATTATGAACTTAATAGTTAATGTTAGTTTCTAGAATTCATAATCAGGATTTGCACAATTGATTGATGAGTATAAATGTTTTGAAGAAATTTGATTTGATGCATAAAACGAACCAATTGCCATATAGTATAATCTTAGTTTAGTTTAGTTTGATATGATAACAATTTTGACCTCAAATTTGCTAAACTAGATTAAAAAAAAGTTCCATACAAAATTGAAAATGGATTCCATAAATGATGAAATATCAAAATCCCTTCAAATCTCAACATGAATTAAAGCTTTCAAAACTCATTGATCAGTAGCTTGAATTAAATTTAGAAACTTTTAATGGTTCTAAAAAATTTTATGTATTAGAGTATACTACAAGAAAATTTAAATTTTCAAAACAGGTCAGCATCAGTTTTCTATATAAATAATTTGTACTCAATATGCTATTTAAAGAAATCCAAACTATATATATATATATATATATATATATATTTAAGCTAATTTAGATTTTAATATCATTATATTATTTTTCTAACCACAATTAAATTTCAAGGTAAGAAATCTACCAAATTAAAATGTTTTTTTTAATAATACTAAATTAAAATGTTAACCATTAAATCAAGTGTTTATCAATTTCACAAAATTATTTTATTTTTAAGAGAATTTTTATCTATTACAAATATGTTGCTATATATAATAATTAATTTGTGACACACATATATATACGAAATGTTTATTACTTATTCAACTATTAAGAATATATAATACTTTAGCGATAAACAAAAGTCTCCCGGTCTTTAAAAAAAAAAATTGCCATTTCCTTCCCATATTTTCATTATGTATTTTTCAGCTCAAGCAGACAAAGCACATTATTAATAGTTACACAAAAGAAAGGGAAAGGCGCACTAATTCGTTTGTTGCAAAATCATTCTAAAGTGAACCGACTTCCAAAAACAATTGCATACTCCACTAAATTCTGGTCTTCTTAAACTAACTGTAGAACATTCAAAGAAAAAATAAAAATAATAAGTACTGCCAAAATCCCACTCATTTCTTTAATGTGTGGTCCTTTTCCTAAGTTTGGCTCTTTAATATATTAATCATAAAGGAAACCTATGTAGCAGACCAAGTGCAAAAGCTTTGAGAATAAATTTATAGCAGGTGCATGCAGCAGTGGCTTCCATGTTACCCTTTTTTTTTTCTTTGAGTGTATTCGAAGGCATTTTATAAGTGGAAATAGAGCTCATTGTTTTCTCTTCTTTGTTGTCCAAATAGTAGGCTCGCAAGTTGGTCTCCAGTTTCATAATTGTTCAAAGTACAAGCTTCCAATGTGAAATCTAATGCTTGTTAGAATCTTACAATGACCTTTTTTTTGTAATTCAAAAAGTCCAACATCTTGTAAGATGATGACTCATTCTTAAAGGAATTTTCTTTGTTTCTAAAAAAATGTTTTATCATTTTCTTTTTCGTAGATGGGGCATAATCTAACTTGGATGTCATGGTTATAAGCATGTAATTAAAGAATGATTAATTTGTTTGACATCCTCCAATTAATAAAGTTATAATTAATAATTAATCAATTAACAACTATTCTCATTTAAATAATGTTTTGAATTTAAGTGGTGTATGCAATTATATTAAATTAATTGTTAAAATTTTTTTGTTATTTTTATAATATTGTCTAAATTAAACTGAATTAGTAAAAGTTCAATTAGCTCTGAGTACCGATATTTTTTTTAAAAAAGGTCTTTATATGTTTAGAACTATATTATACATTTTTATGGTATGAGCATATATATGCAAAGTCTTTGCAGCTTATTTCTCAATTATGCTTAACAAATTATGTTATCTAATCGAACTTCGTCATATTTTTTTTTATTTCAATTGCCTTCAATAAAAATCTAACAATGTTAGGCACCCATCAACCTTTACCGTTATCAAAACAAACCCATCAATTGTAATTAGACGACTTTGAATCTTACCTTTGAAATTCTTATCGCTCTAAAAATGTGTCAAATTTTCAAATGGTGCACCAAAAAAACGTTGGAAGATCATCAATTTCCGTAATATTCCTGGAGAATTCAAATGAGAAAATTTAATTTAAAATTGTATAACTGCACAAACAATTTAGACCTTGAATGAGAAAAATTTTGAAACCCAAAAGAATAGTATATGACTTTGACCTTTTTAATATTTATATTGAATTTTTTTTAATTAATTTAATTGGATACAAGTAAGACCGATACAAAATTTTCAATAATTAATTTGAAGTAACTATATATTTGAAATTTTTTTCTCATAATATTATACCCAATTTAACGGTGATATATATATTTTTTGAACAACTAGTGTAGATGGCTAAGTCTGATGGGAGAGTAAGAGGGAGTTGGAACCTTACTCTCAACCAAAAATCTATTGTCACAACAAAATATTTTACCATCAATTCTAGGCGGGTTAGGTCATTCAAAAACCATAATAGTTTTACACTATAAATTGTATATATATTATAAATGTAATTACTGAGTGTAAAACATTCAAAAACAGGTAAAAATTACTTATATTTTGTTGAACATAATTTCCTGTATGCCCACATGATTGTCCAGATTTCTTCCTAATGACCCAATGATAAGAATGAACTAATTTTTTTCCTATAAAAGACAGCAAAATCTACCTGGAAAATGAAAAACCTTGAAACCCACAAGAAGAAGAAAAAGAAAGTAGAGGACTTTCTTTGGCTTCCCTCAAAATTAAAAACACCACCATGATCAACGTATAAAACCATATTTAATGCAACCATTAGTGCAACAACATATACAAAGATAGGCAGCAGCACAAGATCCCTTTTTTTTTTTTTTTTGGTAACTAAAAGACCATTCATTCTGCTTTTCCAAGAAAATTTAGCAACGAAACCAAAAGAATTTATATGTGATATTATCATCTGAGAGGTACCTTCTATCTTGGTGTTGTCTCCTTTGTAAAAATACCTTGTTTTGCTTTCGGAATCAGCTTCTCTTCAAGCTTCCATTGGGTATTAAGCAAGGTATGTGTAATGTTTTTCTGTTAAGTAATTTAATTTAATATTAATATATCTTTCTTGAGTTTCTACTGTTTTTATTGTTTTAAAAGCATTAAACTTCCTGTTTTGCGTTTCTTGATTTTGTAGTATTTTCTGGGTACAATATCGAAATGGGTGTTTTTCTTGGAGGGTGGCGGCACCCATTCTTCTTTTTTGTCTTCTTCTTCTTCTTGTTCTTCGCCATTGCCTATTCCGCGAAGACCCCAGTTAGGTTCTCCCTCATCTTTAGCTCTCTGTATTTTAATTTTTTAAACATTGTATTTGCAGTATTACTGTGTTCTGTGTGTTGATGTGTGGTGAAAAAGAAGAAAAGATAGAGAAGAAGAATTAAGAGAAAATAGAAAAAGAGAATTAATGGTATTGTTTGGTAATATATTGGTTCACATGCCATGTACTGTTTCAACGGTGAAATTTACAAAACAGACATTCTTAGAATAACTTTTGTTGGATAAAAGCAAAAAAGAAAAAAAAAGGTAAAATTGATTAATCTTGGAGAGTCACATGTTTTGATGGTGAATTGTAGTCTTTGGTCTTTTTTACTTCTTGTTTGTTTGTTTGTTTTGTTTTGTTTTGTTTTTTTTTTTTTTTTTTTTGAGAAAACTTCTTGTTTGTTTTATTGGTTCATTTATGAGAAACTTTTATTTATTTCCTCTTCCTTTTATTGCCCTTTTCTCAAGTCTAAGAAATAGCATGGGCTTTCTTGAGCTCTTGACAAAACCATAGCCAGGCATTAAGATTTCTTTTCATATCCAAACGTGAAATTCAAACTGATATTTATTCTAAATATTTTATATTTAATTAATAAAAATTATTATTTATTTTACATATTTTAGTCAATATTTATATTCATGATGTATATATATATATGACCACATAAATAAAAATTTTGAAGTAATTTTCTTGCAAAGCCTTAAGCAAATATATATATTTTTTGAATTACGAAATTTCATCCTTTTATTTTACTTTTTCTATTAAATTAAATAAACATATTTCAATTATATTATTTATGTTTTTTAATTAGAGAGAAAATCAAATTAGATCAATAAAATAGTTTCTTTTTAATTTCTGATAGTCATTTTTAAAGTTTTCTCATCATTAATTTTGTCTACGTTACTAATTATGAAGGGTGAACCTATTTATGGAGACTTAAATGGTATTATATGCATAGACGAGATTGGTAATTGGCTAGTCAACATTCAAGGTTCTTCTGATTAGCCAAGTGTAATCATGTTATTTATAGCACTTTAGGTAACAATTACATCATTTTTTTTTTTTATTTGCAGAAAAATTAATCCAGGAACGCCCAGCAACAGTCCGAGTGTTGGTCTTGGGGTGCAGCTACACGTCACAAAACATCAACGAGTAATCATTCTTAAACCTTTTTTCTTCTGGTTTTTGTTTGTATTGATATAAGCTATCATAATAATAATGATTATTAACCATGATTTTCTACTAATATGATTATTAATTACATGAATATTCATTTGTGTGCTTAGGTGGTAATTGACAATGGAATTATCCAAGTCACTTTGTCAAGTCCAGATGGTGATGTCGTTGGAATTAGATACAAAGGAATTGACAACGTACTTGAAGTTCTCAATGAAGAAGACAATCGTGGGTAAATAATTTGCTTTTTTTACACTTTAATTTTTTATTTTTTATTTAAAAAAATAAAGGAAACAGAAACAAAGGTCATATCAATACCAATTTCTTGCTATTAGAGTATTCAAATTTTAATTTTTATGTTTATATACTTGAAATATACTTTTAAGTGTTCTTGAAACTTGACTTAGTGGTCAAACCTTTTATAGCATGTGAGGGGATTTAAGTTCGAGTTTTTTATTCCACTCTTCAGTTGCATTATGATTTAAAAAAACATGTTTTTAAGTATGTATTTAGTTTATTTATTGTTAATTTACTACTTAATTGAGCTTGCACATTTTTGTGTTCAGGTATTGGGATGTGGTTTGGTACAAACCAGGAGATCCTAACATATTTGACAAGTAATACATCTAATCCTTTTATTAATAACTGCTTAATTATTGCTACTACAACTAAAATTCTGTTGCTGCTTAATTAATTCACATTGTAACTACTGCTTTATATATCAGAATACGAGGGACAAATTTTCGAATAATCATGGAAGATGAGGATCAAGTAGAGGTTTCATTTTTCAAAAAATGGAACCCATCTATGGACAAAAACACAGTTCCCTTAAATATCGACAAAAGGTATGATATAATCTCTTACGTCTTCAATTCGTTCCGATGGAATATGTTTATACTATAAATTATGCGCATGAATTTACTGAATTGTTAATATTATTTTGTTTCAATTTAAAAAAAAAATTAACCAAACGATTTCAATTTTGCAGGTATATAGTACGGCGAGGTCATTCAGGACTATACCTGTATGCAATAATGGAACGATTAGAAGGATGGCCTGATGTTGACATGGATCAAATTCGAGTTGTTTTCAAACTGCAAAAAGAAAAGTATTAAATGAGTTTATCTCCATTTTTCACTAATTAAATTTATATTCTTTGCTAATTAATTAACCTGGTTTTTGAGAACAATATTGCAATTAAATAGCATAACGTATTAATGTATAGTGTATATGATTTCAACGTTCAGGTTTAATTTCATGGCGGTATCGGACGATAGGCAAAGGATAATGCCAATGCCGGAGGACCGGACCACCGGCCAGCCACTGGCTTATCCAGAAGCTGTTCTCTTGACGCGTCCAATCAACCCAGAACTTAGAGGAGAGGTTAGTTTTAATTTGATTTTTATTTTTCATTTTGCATTAGTGAATTTGAAATTCAAGATTAAAAGTTTTAATATCTTAACTTACTAAGTATGAGAGCACCTCAAGAAAAGTAGTATACAACACTAGCATAGCAACTATGCTACATATATGTAGATATATATATTAGTGGCAGTGGCATTATTAGTATTCTGCAATGATAATTAATTAATGAGAGAATATGGAATGTGGGCATGTGGTTGGCTCCACTCCATTTAGCTTTAAGGTGATATAACATAATTGAAATTGTTGGGGGAGAGGAATTTAATCTATTACTTAAGATGTAGAACAGAATTAGCCGTGGGAGCCTCAGACTAGACTAATTACTTAGACCTGATTGGCGATTTAAATTGGATTGATCACTGCAATTAAAGTAGTAGGATACATGCATGCTTTTGGTTATGGTATTGAGTTGACAAAAGAGGGAGTGCACTGCACCCATCAATTGTTAAGTAGTCTCGTGAAATGAGGTTGTGGGGTTGGATGGAGCAGGTAGATGACAAATACCAATATTCATGTGAGGATCAAGACAATAAAGTTCACGGTTGGACCTCTGAGGACCCACCTATCGGCTTTTGGATGATCACACCTAGCAACGAATTTCGCGTTGGTGGACCCATCAAGCAGGATCTTACCTCTCACGTCGGCCCTACCGTCCTTAATGTAAGTTTTGTTCCTTTTTAACTTTTACGTACGTGTCATGTCTTTAGCTGCTTACTTATAAATATTATTATTGGTTCGTCAATATATATATATATATATATTTTTTTTTTACAAAAAAAGTTTATCACTATTTAAAATATAATTATATATGTATTTATTATTTGATATTTAAATTTCTCAAAAAATTAATCTTTAAATTATATATTAATTAATTATTGATTATTGTGTATACAGCAAAAAACAAAAACAAAAAAACTTACATATTTTCAACCACATCACCACACTTACTTTTAGTGGATTAAAAAACAAAAAAAAACTTACATATTTTCAACCATATCACCGTACTTACTTTTAGTGGATTAAAAAACAAAAAAACTTACATATTTTCAACCATACCACCATTCTTACTTTTAGTGGATTTAGTTGTAGAGTCTATCTAAGCTCATGGTGGACCTCAAAAATAAATCTCTTAGGGTATGGACAACTATTGTTTAATTTTTGTACATCATAAAGCTATTAATTAGTCTTAATTTTTTAACAATATAAATACAAATAATTAAATTTTTATTTTATAAGATTCAAAATATTACTTTATCAGTTGATTAAATAAATTAATGTACTTTTATTCGATAAGAAATAGTAAAAAACTTGGTAAAAAATAATTAACACCTTGATAAAAAATAATTAACACCTTCTTGATTTTATAAAATGACAGATAAATAAAACAAAAAAAATCTAAAATATTATATTTAAATTGGATGGAAAAGCAAAAATGAGCTTATAATTTTAGACAAATCGAAATAACATGTAATTTTTGAGTATATCACATTAATGTGTAAAATCATTTGGTTAAAAAAATTATTTTTACTCAATTAGCTTGAACATATCTTATCATGTGAAAAAAGAAATTATAGATTCATTAATTTTTTTTTCGAAATAATCGGTATTAAAAGTCTACTAAATTTGTTTAAATTACCGGTATTCAAAGTTCACTAAACTAACTAATCTTATTCAACCCCCAGTTATATATCCACCAAGTTTTAATTAATTAAAGCATTTGATGAACAAATTAGTTTAAAAAATTTCTGTTTAATTATAATGGGTATATGACTATATGCCTACTAGCTAAATCATGATATTGTGACACTTACATGTCTGTATACATTTTGCTATCAACAGATGTTTACTAGTACTCATTATGCTGGAAAGGACTTAAACACCCAATATAGAAATGGAGAGCCATGGAAAAAAGTTCTTGGACCCGTTTTTGTCTATCTGAACTCCATTTCACCTTCTGATGATTCTTCAAGACTTTGGGAAGATGCTAAAGCACAGGTCTATACAATTAATTTATTTATGTATCTTTTTTTTTTTAAATCAGAATTCTTGATATGCAACATGCATTGACACAAATTTTTTTGTTTTGACGCTTATTGATTGATAGATGTCAACTGAAGTTAGAAGATGGCCTTATGATTTTGTTCAATCGGACGATTACCCTTCTTCTGTTCAAAGGGGAAGTGTTTGGGGTCAACTAATAATTCGTGACAGATACATCAATGAAAGGTTACTGTATGCTGGTTCTGCTTATGTAGGATTGGCTGCACCAGGACCTGCAGGTTCATGGCAAAAAGATTCCAAGGTTTTGAACTTATGTAACTTGAAAAAGTACTCTTTCCTGAATTGTTATGTGCAACATATTTGAGGAATTTATTTGCTGAAATTGAATTGTTTTTTATGTTCTTTTTCAGGGCTATCAATTTTGGACTCGAGCTAGTAGGAAAGGAATTTTCAGCATAAAAAATGTTCGACCTGGGAATTATAGTTTGTATGGCTGGGTTCCTGGCGTCATTGGAGATTACAAGTATCATGCTGACATTACCATTTTACCAGGTATAACATTCTGGATGTAAATACTTAACTGATGGGACAGAAGTGAATTTTTTACTATACACTTTAACTGTTTGACACTTGTATCAATTATTAATTTAGAGTTTAAAATATATTATAAACTTTTATATATGTTTAACCGGTAGATTATTAATATATTATATGAGTAGTTCAAATGGTAAAATGTGTTGACATTTAGATTTGGGAAATAATATCAAATGAAATATGCAGCTCGATTTAGGGACTCAAATTTGAGATTGTTTTTTTTTTTAAGTTAACATTATATTTGCTCGATTTTTTTTCTTAGTCTGTTAGTTAATATAATGGTTAACAATTTTAACTGCAGGATCTGAAATCAAATTAGGTGCCCTTATATACGATCCTCCAAGAAATGGCCCAACACTTTGGGAAATAGGCATTCCTGATCGTTCTGCTTCTGAGTTCTATGTGCCAGACACGTATCCAACACTCATGAACAAATTGTACACAGACCATCCAACAGACAAGTTAGCCCTCATCAACAATATTGCTACAGTTTTCTATAACCATTGATTTTTCTATAAATTCCTCATTTCTTTCATATATGTACATGCAGATTTAGGCAATACGGATTATGGGCAAGATATGCCGATTTATATCCTGATAATAACGATCTAGTGTATACTGTTGGTGTTAGTGACTATAGTCAAGATTGGTTCTTTGCCCATGTTACCAGGTACTTGTATATACTGTTGGTGTTAGTGACTATAGTCAAGACTGTTTATTTAAATTTAATTGATCTGTACTCTGATATCTTTTTTGACTCCAGAGATACAGGAAATGGGACATATGATGCCACCACCTGGCAAATCGTATTCGAGCTTGAAAGTGTTAACCAAAATGGAAATTACACTCTTCAATTGGCTTTGGCATCAGCAACTGTATCTGAAATTCAGGTAAAAATGTTTCTCCTTTTTCCTTTTGATATTTGATTAATTCAGGTATAGGATCACACTCTTGCTGACTTTGTCAAAACTAAACTAATCATACTGTAATCATGTGACTTATAAAATTGCCCAAAAATATCCTTACAAGAAAATAATAATATGGCTTAAGACATCCATCTGCAGCCCCTTAAATTTAGCATTTTTTATCAATCCTAAGTTTAAGGGTTGTGGATGTATTAGGTCTAAAAATATCATCTTTGAGGTAGTTGGGGTCTTTGGCACCCAAAACCTCCAAAAATTCTACATTTAGATATTTCTGTTAGTGTATTAGCCCCTCCAAAGGAGAGCACTTAAGCTTTTTGAAATTTGCTATACCAAGCCATAAAAATTTTGAAATTTTTTTACTTATTTGGCCATAATATTATATTCAGCGGTTAAATTTATAGTATATGCTTAAATATTTTTATTGAATAAGTGCTGAATATTTAAAATATGTATCACAAATTTAATATTTTAATATCATACTCTTGAGCATTGGTCAAAATTTTTCAAATATTTATAAAATAATTTATCTTCCCTTAAATAAAATTATGACTCTGTCCGATCATCTTGACGTAGTGAGTAATGTTTTTGACAGACTACTTGCTAATAGATTAATGATTGATTAAGTTTAAAAGCATGCTTGCAATATTCTGGTATCTAGCTAATTTATTGCAATTTCACTCTATGTTTAAACAGGTACGATTCAACGACCCAAATTCAAATCGACCACTTTTTACAACAGGGCTAATAGGCAAAGACAATGCCATTGCAAGACATGGAATTCATGGGTTGTACTGGTTGTTTAGCATTGATATATCAAGTGATCGACTTCGCAATGGAAATAACGTAATTTATCTAACTCAAACACGAAACGAGGGCACTTTCCATGGTGTGATGTATGATTACATCCGTTTAGAAGGGCCAAGTAAAACTTCACTGACCACTCTTAATTAAGAAATTGGTTGTATTATATTTGTTCATAATTTTTTAAATTTAGATAACAATATTAATAGAAATTATTCATTCTTTTTCTTTCTTTTTGTAATTGATTGTTTCTTTTTATATTAGGATTAGCTATAATTTTTTTTTGTATTTTTATTTTAATATAATGTTGATCTGAGCCTAAGCAATACCAGAATTGTTCATTTAATTTATTAAATAAGGTTGATGTTCAAAATAATTTTTATTCTTTAACTATATATATATTTACTTGATGCAGTCCGTTATACTTTTAAAACTAAATTACAATTTGTTAATTTAAGAAAGATGAAGAATTTGGAAAATTTTATATATACATACACTTCTACAAATATTCATCAGACTAAAGTCTGTTATACATTGGTCTTGTTGAATAAGAAAATCGATCTGAATTGCATGTGTAAATTATTTATTCAACAGCATACTTATTTGCAATTATTATACAAAATCTCGTACTAGTTCAAATTTAATTATGAACATTTATGCACTTGTTAATTATTTTTCAAATTAAAATCTACCTTTTAAATTCAATTTTCTTTAGGTAATCTTAAAAAATTACACAGCCAAAATTAAACCTTTTGACTCAAATTAATTATCAAATATTTCTTCTCCTTCTTCTCTCTCTCTCTCTCTCTCTCTCTCTTTTAAAAAAAAAATTACTTATGACTCATATTTCATTATATTTTACAATCCAAAGAATTTTATTTTGTACATATATATGGAAACTAACTAACTAATTACATTGTTAATTTTGTTTTTGAGAGTTCACATAGTTAATTAATTACATTGTTAAAATAATTGGAATTAACGTAAACCAATTAATTAATTAAAAAATCATTTAAAATATTTTTAGATTTTTACAAATAAAATATTGTATGGCCCTTAATCTTTTTTCTCCATTTGTGATTTACATGCCATATAATAGGTTAACCAGGTGATTTATTTCCAAATTATGACACTGTTAACAGATCCTGTAATAAATTAGTGAATGTAATCCAAATCAAAAAAAAAAAAAAAAGAAGAGAACATTCTAAATCACAAATGCAATTTATGTTGTCAAAGTTGCTACCCACCTTCACCTATATATATATGATCCGTTTGCACCAAATTTGGCATGATTTTAGCAGGTAGCTAACAGTATAAATATACCAAGAATAAGCCAGCCAAGAGCTACACATTTTCTATATAAGCCTCAATAACACCCGTTATATTTTATTAATAGCTCTATATTTCCGTTCTGCATTCTCTCCTAAATTGTCGATGAGATATGAAGTTCTCTTGTTTAATATCTTTTAGAATATTATTTGCATGCATATGGCTACCAAATCTTTTACAACTAAGCTTTGCTTCTCGATTAATATCTCCTAGGTAACAATTTAATTTAATTTAATTTGCATTTTCTCAACTTACATGTTAACTTTTTGGGTTTTATTTTATTTTTGTTTTGGGGCTATATGCTTTAGATTTTCTCAATATATATTGATGTTGCTTTTGTTATTTTCTGCAGGAGAATAACCCTGAGCAACGACACGTCCCCTGCAGTACAGCTTCATGAAGATGATCCAAAACAAGTAATCATTCCTTTCTTTCTTCCTATGAATACATATATATGTAGCAGCTGAGTTAACAGCCATATAGAAGTACTTATAATGAAACTAATGTTTGTTTTTCATCATAAATGCATGAAATGAATTTATGTATTAATTGTATATATGTGACTCTCTTTCAGGTGGTGATTGATAATGGTATTGTCCAAGTTACTTTGACAAAACCAGATGGCTTTGTCATTGGACTGAAATATAATGGAGTTGACAACGTACTAGAAGCTGAAAATGAAGAAGATGAACGTGGGTACGTGCACACATACATAAATATATCTTCAAAATTTTTGCTTAAAACAGAATTTCTCATCTTGCAGAGTACTTGTGTTTCGGTGATTAAATCAATCACATAATTAATAAATTGAAATGAAATTTTAGTTGTTCATTTTTTTCTTAATTATATTATATTAATTAATTATTGACAACAATATTAAACTATGCGTCTAGGTACTGGGATGTTGTTTGGTACAGACCAGGAGAAAAGGATATATTTGACAAGTAAGTTCTTTCGTACAGTGCATTAACTATGTGAATTATGTCATTATATTGATTTAGAAATGAAATTAACTTTATTTTGTGAATTATTTTTAGGTTGCACACAACAAAATATAGTGTTATAGTGCAAAATGAAGACCAAGTTGAAGTTTCATTCACTTCAGAATGGGGAATTTCCAAGAGCAATTCTCTAGTTCCCCTAAATGTAGACAAAAGGTTTGATTTTTTTTTTTTTACATTCTTTTATTTAAAAAAAAAATCGACTCATCTCCAAAATAGTCGGCATTCAAGTAGCAAACAAAAAAAATATAAAAAAATAGTAAATAAAACAAGAATCATATAGAATTTAATTAATGCAAAATGAAATTTTTGCAGGTACGTAGTACGGCGTGGGAGCTCAGGGCTTTACGCCTATGCTGTAATGGAACGCTTAAAGGGATGGCCTGATGTTAACATGGATCAATTCAGAATGGTGTTCAAGCTTCAAAATAAAATGTAATCAACTAAAGTCATTTTCACATAACCGAGCATTTTTATTTTGTTTATAGATTCATTTTGGCTTTCGAATATTCCATATATACATTTATTTATCAACCTAAGAAATTTCATCAATCATCATGAATTATAATGAATAGCATTAGTAATATCATAGTGAATGAGATAGATTCTAGTGTGCATTAAGAGTTAACAATTTGAAAGGAGAATTGGATTCTAGCTTGTAACATGCAAATATATGCAATTATATCAAGGGGAGTGGTTAATGTTTAAAAGGAAAGATTCACAAATCATTTTAAATCTAACTGTAACTGTAAGGTATAATATATTCAAAATAAATAAAAATTTTCTTTTCGTTAATCGAAATCGAGTTTCAAAACCTCGCATTCTAAAAAAAATTACATGGTCTAAATGTTTTTTCTCGTTTATATATTAAATTATTAGATATTTGTGATATATATGTGATATGTATGATTTGTAATGCTTAGGTTTAACTATTTGGTGATATCCGACGACAAGCATAGAACTATGCCAACAATCCAAGACCGTGACAAGAGCCAAGCTCTGGCATTCCCTGAAGCTGTTGTCTTAACCCGTCCAACTGACACTAAACTTACTGGAGAGGTGAACTTTTTATATTAATGATGTTATTTATTTGTTTTTTTTTTTCAATTGCTCCTTGAGTTATATAATAGTTTGATAAAACAAATTAATATACATAAATGTATTTGCAAACATGCTTATAATTTGTTTCATTGTTATTAGTTAAATTATTTTTTTTTAAAAAAATATGAACTGATCAGACGATCAGAATTCAAATAAAATTATTTTATAAGGCTGATTGAGATTTATCAGCAAAAAGATTTTGCCATGGTCTTGGTTTTATTTTGTGAAAATTTAATTGAGTTAATAATTTTTGGTTGATAAATAGGTGGATGACAAGTACCAATATTCAATGGAATTGAAAGATAGTAAGGTTCATGGATGGGTATCAAATGATCCACCTGTGGGATTTTGGATGATTCGACCCAGCGATGAGTTCTGTGTTGGTGGTCCAACCAGGCAAGAGCTCACCTCTCATGCCGGCCCCATTACTCTCGCTGTAAGTTCACACTAGACTTACTGTCTCAAAAATTTTATTAATAGACAGAGCTTAATTCATGTCGCAGTATTTTTTATCGTGACTCACAAAAATTATATTTTTACCTCATAAAAATAGAAGAATAAAAAAATTTCACGAGCTGCGATGGAACTATTCCCATCATGACTCACAATAAAAAATATTTATCCATAGTTGAAAGATTTGACGTATTAATTATCAAATTCCTGTTATGAATATTCATAAATGAATGCAGATGTTTACTAGCCTTCACTATGCTGGGGAGGATATGGACACAAAGTACAGAAATGGAGAGCCATGGAAAAAAGTTTTTGGCCCTGTTTTCGCCTATGTCAATTCTTTTCCAACTGCTGGTTATCAAAAACTTTGGGAAGATGCTAAAGCTCAGGTATAGTACAAATTCACCCAATTTTAATTTTCTCCTTAAAAAACCATCATGTTGCATTGTAAACCAATAGTTTTTATTGATATCACACTATTTATAAAATGCATATTGACACAAAAAAAAAAAAATATCATTTATGATTTTTTTTGTAAATTTATTTTTATTTTAAGAATCTGACGAAAAGAGTATATTCTAACGTTTGCATCTTGGTCAAAACTTAATAAAAAAACTACCCACATGACCAATTTAGAAAAAATACCTTAAACATCATGCATGCATTTTTTATAAATTTTTATCAAATAGTATATTATGTTATGTTAAAAATGTAAGTAATTGCTCAAATTAGGACATTTTAATCAAATTATAAAAGTTTGAACAAATTTACAAGAAGTTGTAAATGTAGTATTTTTCATATTAATAGGCATTTATAAAATTATTTCGTTAAATTTTTGTTATGAAGTTTATAATTATATATAAATTTAATATTTGTAATCAGGCATCAAAAGAAGTTCAAAGTTGGCCATATGCATTTCCAGAATCAAAAGATTATGCTAAAGCAGAGCAAAGAGGAACTGTTGAAGGACAACTATCACTAGAGAATGAGTAAAATATATTTTCATCAATTTATTATGCTTAACATTTAGTAAGATTAATAGTATATATTAAGACTAATTTTGCATGTACATTTTCTTGTTTGAAAATTTTAATTTTCCAGAGGCAACTCAACATCGGCAAGTTTGGCTTATGTGCTCTTGGCAGCTCCAGGAGAGCTAGGCTCCTGGCAATTTGAAACCAAGGTTTTTCTTTTTTTTCCCATTTTTCATTTTCATATAGCAAAAGTTTTTTTTTTTATTTTTTTGAAATTTTGATTTCTGATTGTAAATAAAATCTGTAATTTATTTTCAGGGCTATATATTTTGGACTCAAGCCAATAATTTAGGAAATTTCGTAATAAAAAATGTTCTACCTGGAGAATATAATTTGTATGCTTGGGTTCCTGGTTTCATAGGAGAATACAAATATGATGCTCCAATTTCCATTAAACCAGGTAATGATAAGTGATCAGTACAGTTTCAAAAATAAAATCATATATTCTACTTTTTATATATATATATAATTTTCTTTTGTTTATTCATTGGTTTTACTAGATTAAAATAGCAAAAGTAAAATAAAAAAAAATTAAATGAATGAACATAAGTTAAATATTCAAATAATGAAAAATTTATGTGAAAATTCAAACATAAATTTTTTTTATTATATGTAACTATTTCAGATCAAATCAATTCACTTATATAAATAATAAAATCTCTCTAGGAATGAGAGAGGCAATAATCGAACCATTAACCTGTGAATATTGTCAGGACTAAACTATTTTTTTTTTTCATTTGATTAATTAACAATGTCTTTGCATTTTGTAAATGCAGGAAGCAACATGAAATTAGGAGTCCTTAAATATCGACCTCCAAGAAATGGTCCAACACTATGGGAAATAGGGATTGCCGATCGCTCTGCTGCTGAGTTCTACGTGCCTGACCCAGAACCACACCTCGAAAATAAACTTTTCGTTAGGAACACAGAGGACAAGTTAGTTCTCTTCAACACTTCATCACCACTTTTTTTTTTTATACCAAATCTCAAGTAAGCCTAATTAATTCCTTTCAATGGTTACAGGTTCAGGCAATATGGAATATGGGAAAAATATACTGAATTGTATCCTAAGAATGATCTCGTATATAATGTGGCCACTAGTAACTACAGTCGAGATTGGTTTTTCGCTCACGTTCCTAGGTTCTTAATTTATTCCTATGCTTTTCAGATATGCGATTTATTCGTATTTTCGACATTGATAATCATTCAATTAGTTGACTATCATATAATAAGAAAAATGCACACTAACTACTCTGTATTCTAACATGAATTTTTATCATTTGAATTTTTTTTTTCTCGCATTATTTTATTTATTTATTTATTTGCATTGCAGAAAAACAGGAAATAATGCATACGAACCAACCACATGGCAAATAGTTTTTGACCTAAACGATGTGAGCCAAGTTGGAGATTACACACTCCAATTAGCTATAGCATCATCCAGTTCATCTAGTCTGCAGGTATATAAACCTACATAATGTTAGATTATTTCAGTTTTAACATTTAAGTACATATCACTAAAATAATTATTAATGGAAATGCTACAATGTGTGGAAAAGGTTCGGTTGAACAACCCAACTACAAGTCGGCGGCCTCTATTCACCTCAGGAGTAATGGGGAAGGATAATGCAATTGCAAGACATGGAGCCCATGGATTGTACTGGTTATATACCGTTAATGTGCCTAGTAATCAACTTCTCAATGGGAAGAACACATTTTATCTAACACAGTCAAGAGATACTTCTCCTTACGCTGGTCTCATGTACGATTACATTCGTTTAGAAGGGCCAAAATAAGCTTGATCATCAACTGCAAAAATGTCTACATTATAATTGGCCATAAGGATATGGTTTCATATTTATGTTACTATATACCAAGTATCAATTAAATCTACGTCCTCCATTTTCTTTACTCTTTCCTTTTCTTTCTCTCTGTTTCGAGGTTTCCTTCTTCGTTGTACATAGTCTTTGATTGGTATATATCCCTATAGGGTAATTTTGTTTTTTTGGCCATTTAACTCTTCCTTTTCTTTTTTCGGTTTTTAGGGTTTTCTTTACAACAATTAATATTTGTATAAATTAACCTTGTTCTTTTAAAATGTTAAATTTTTGGTGCTAAATTTATACATTTAGATTATTTTAATATTTTATTTTATAGTTTTAGTTTGATAAATTTATGTTGTTGGGATTTTATAAGAAAAAATAAAAAAATTAGATTATGATGCTCGTGTTCGACATTTGCTTCGGATAGAAATTGTATACTTACTAATTTAGCTTTTACTAATCAAATGTAGAATAATATACTAATCATATATATAAATAGTATAATTGAATGAATTTATACTTTTTTTAAGGCATTGTACTATAATGTTTTCAGATATAATAAATTTGTAAAAATGCAATCTATGATGTAAATTATATTAAAATATACACTTTTTCAGAATTCTACTTAGAAATCACCTAAGAGAAAAAAGAAATAATGTAAAAAATATATCAAGTGCATATTCATTAATTTTTTAACCTTACATGAGGAGGTGGAAAGAACAAGAGTTCAAACCGGAGATCCTACCATATCTGTGGTGGAAGACTTGGCCAATAGGCCAAACATGTGCAGGCATATTCATTAATTTTATATATGATAAAGTAATGATTTGTGAGTATTCTGAAAATAAAAACAACGATTGAGACTTGTTAGTTGTGTGGTTCTCAACTATTTATGTGTTAGATACATTTTAAAAAAAAAAAGTGTGAAGATAAAAAAAATTATAATATACAACCGTAATTTTATGTTAGCATATTTAGTTGGAACAATAAGCTATTAAAAATATAACACATGATTACATATATGTTCAATGGATGGAATTTTTTCCATCAAAACAAGAATATGAGTATTTTTTTTTTTCAAACATACTTTTTTTACAATATGTTGCCTTATAATTAGTCGTTATTTTCAGATGGTGACAAAGAATCACGGTTATATAGTATCGTTGGTAAGAGGGCCACTTGTTGTACTTTTGGTGTTGGGTTCGTTAAAGGTGCAGCTTAATTGCGTCTCCCTCTAAACAAAAGAAATTAAAGAGAGGCTGCAGCTTTGGTCAATAACATTGCTTACAATTCAATGCACTATCATTTGCTTTTAAATTTACACCACCATATATAACCGAATGGCAAACATCTGGTTTAGGCCATCTGTAATTCATAACGTTAAAGTGCAGTAAACTTCATTTTAAAAAGCAATTTTTATTATAATTCTACTTCAATTCATTATTTTATTTTTAATTTAAAAAAAAAAACTCTTTATATATTCTTTTTCTTTATATCTTATTTTGTATTATTTATATTTTTAATAATTTACACCTATATTCACTTTTTTTTTACATAAACATTCAATAAAAATATACTTTATTACTAAGGACATCATAAACTGTAACGTTCGAATCATTTCATCGTTCCATGTTATATAGTTCATCGATATTTAGGTTATATATATATATATATATTATTTTCATCCAAAGTCTAATTAAGGAAAATGTCTTTATACACAAGTAAATTAATGTGATATAACTGTACTTATGATGTCAAAAAAAAAGTACTTAATATTATATGTATAGGCATGAAATTGTTGGAGTAGCAACAGAGGTAGGATCGAAAGTAGAAAAATTCAAAGTTGGCAACAAAGTAGGAGTTGGAAGTCTGGTCGGATCATGTCGCACTTGCAACAATTGCGAAAATGATCTTGAAAATTACTGCCCAAAATTGATATTTACTTGCAATTCACTGGACTATACGCATGGAACCATGACTTATTGATGTGGATCAGATGGCCTTGGCGTATATGGATGGGTTTGATAGAGTCCAAGTGCGCAAGCGGGCTTCAACGGGCCATAACTCCTAGCACAGGATGAACTGTGGGGCCCATAAGATATCAAATCGAAGCTGATTTAGAGATCTACAACGAGTGCAACACGCTATGCCTGTTGCAAGCCAACTTTTTCCTCTAATTCGATTGTTTTGGGCCTTAAATTTCCATTTAAAGTTTTATTTCGTGTTTCGTATAATTTTGGGATATTTTCGGTATTTTGCTTCTCTGTTTTAGGGTTTTCATTTGTAGCCCTATTTATTTGTCTTTTTCATTGTTGTGAGACAGTTTTCGTTGTTTAATAATCAGAGATTATTTTTATCCCAAATTAAGTGCGATTTGGATGCCTAATTCCTAGTAGTTGTGCGCAATTCAATAGGTTTTAGAGGATTGTTGGCGGTAATCGTGCGCGATTCAACGCCTAGCAATATATCTATCTTGTTTTTGTAAGTTTCCGCTACGTCAGCTGTGTTGTCTGCCACTTTCTTTTTGACATTGAGCCCATTACCTATATTTTCATCATCGACAGTTTGGATTTCTAACAAAGCAGCAGTGACATCAGTATTTTCACCTACCAGTTGGCCATTGGATGCAACATTGTCAAAGCATGGAGCAGACATGTCAGCATTATGGGCGACTTTAGGAGCATGGTAGCTAGCATGTTCAACATCCACTTCGTACAGCCTGTCAACAGTGGCTGGAATCTGAATAATCGAGTTATTGGGCGTCGATTCTGAGTCAAAAAGAGCATGCTTAACAGTAGATTGTTGCGTTGGCATTGCAACTGTCTCATCACCATCACCATGCAAAACCTGGTCTGTCTGCGCAGGAGCTTCATCTTCAGCATGAATAGTAGATGAGGCACTGGAATTTTAACAGTAGCGGGATTAGGTGGCAAATCCCGACGTAACAACTGAAAAGAATTAGAAACTGGAATAGCCTTCTGTTTCCCTATAGCCGCAACACATTTTGGCAAGTTGGAATCGTTCTTTGGCTCAGACTGCTTTAATAGTTGTGAGAGTTTTTTGCCCAGTCGACAATTCTGAGAGACATGCCCTATGTTGGAACAAGAATGGCAAAAAAGTGGTAGATTCTCATAAACCACATCGATAAAAAAGCTTTTTCTGATCCGTTCCACTAAGAGATTTTTCGGGAGCTTTTTGGAGAGATCAAGATCAATTAATACCCTAGCAAAATGTCCATATTCTCCATTCAAGGTTGCGTTATCAATTTTTAAAGGATCATCAATCCCTCTAGCTAAAGATACTAGAATCTGAGGGTACCAGTATTCCCAAGATAGTTTGTAAAGACAAACCCAAACCTGCGAATGTGTATATTTTTGATAAGAAGGATCAAAATCTTAGATCCATGGTTGCAGCCAAAGTATACATGGTTTGAGTGCAATTGAGCCTCTGTCTCAAATGTAATTTTTCTCATCTTTGGAAGTTAAAATGACGTTGTAGAACCCTCTACCCAGCGAGATAAGCTTCCATGCAGAGGAAAGCTTCCAAACGATAAAAAGCTTTTTCATTGTTTGTCTTATTGTGAAGACTATTATTGGTTAGTTATTATAGATACGAAGGAGCCAACACATTTCGTACTTTGATTCCAGGAAACCCAACGTTTATAAAACCTAGAATTTTTATAGAACATATTGTCATTAAAATATAACTTTTATTTAATTGAAAATATATTTTCTATTTTAATTAGGTATACTTATATTGGATCTAATGCAAATCAAATTAGAGAACATAATTTTATGTCTTACTATATAAAATTTAATAAGTAAATAATTAAAATCAAAATTAATAAAATTATAAAATAATTAATTATAAAAGATTGTTGTATTTAAATAGAAAATTTATGAAAAATGTAATAAAATTACTATATTATAACTCTATTATGTATGTAAAATTAGGTTATTATTTTGAAAAAAAATTAAAGGAAAAAAGTGCATTTAAGTCTTTACTGTTTAGGCCAAGATTTAAGTGAGCCCTCAAAATGATTTTTGGACTAAATGGACTCCTAAGGTTAAAAAATTAGATCATATAAACACAATTTTAACATTTTAAGTTAGCACGGTTACAAAAAAGGGTAGCTTGAGTCTCACGTGCAGAATTGGGGTCCACGAGTTCAAAAATGTCCAAAGTGGAAGGCACGTTCTACCCTTTTCTTCTTCTTCTTCAAACCACGTTCCCACATTTCTCATAAACATCAACTAAAGCATTGCATACGGCCTGGAGTCAAAAAAAAAAAAAAAAAAAAAAAAAAATAGAGAGAAGGGTCATGTGCTTTGAACTCAGGAGACGTAGGCAGCATGTTGGGTGTGACTTTCAGCAGAGAAACATGTTGTGGGGAAAGTGTGAAACATCACACCCCATCGTTGATTGACTTGAACCTACCTTAAGTACCATTGAATATAGATTATTGGGTAGTGTAAAGAGGCCAAAGTGCATGCAAGTTCACAAACAAACTTAAATTAACATCAAGTCGTGTTAGAGTTGGCGCTGGCATTGTGGACTCAAAGCAAGAGGACACCACCGGAACATCTAACAAAAAAGAGTCTCCCGATAGCTGCTACCCCTGTTGAGAGGCTTGGACTTGAAACAAACCTCTAAAATATTTCAGGAAACAAATTAATTTCTTCCACATAAAATCCATTAATTCCAATAATACAACAACATTTCTTTTAAGCATTTCATCGAATACCTTCCTAGCATCCATCGCAATTGCTATAAAACAGCAACATGGTATTGCCAACAAAGACATCCACATCAAAGAGAAGTTTAAACACAAACCCATAAATCTCCATACCCTTTTGAACATTCAAATTATCAACACAAAAGTCCATCACTGAATTATTGGTGACCGTTTGCTTGCTGCAAATGTTGGAGACTCTAGAGTTGTCATATGCCAGGATGGGAATGGTAAGATTCAGAAGAATTATTGTTTATATTGCTCGCGTTCTTGAAGTGGATTACCGAGTTCCTCATTTTGTGTTATCTTGTAGAACATGGACATAAAAATTGCCAATTCTCTTGCACAATGGATGCCGATACATTCTCCCTGTAAATTTTTTCCTGGTTTTCTTTATTTTCTGAAGGCTGAAGCTCCACCACCAGGTGAGGTCCGTCCAAGACACTCATAACTGAAAAAATCGTCCAACTCTCAGGTAAATATTATTATATTTTTCTAATTTTCTACATACTTTGTAAGTGTTGAATTTTTGGATTTGATTTCAAAAAAAAATGGTGTAATGGAATGGAAGTCTATTTTTCTAATATTTTGATAAAAATAAATTGAATGTTTGAATAATCTGTAATGTAATATGTGTGCTAAATTAAATTAAATTGGGTTGGGTCGTTTGTTTGTTTTTGTTGGAAGAAGTTTTTAATAAGTTCAATAATGGAAAGAAGAAAGAAGAGATGCAAAGACGACGGATGATAGGAATAGGGATTGGACAGCACTCCCACATGGTGTCTGCAATATGATTCTTCAAAACTATCTCTCAAACAGCGTATGCTTTTCACCACTGTATGCAAGTCCTGGAGAAGGGCCACTTGATTCTTCACCAGTGTCTGCAATATGATTCTTCAAAAGCTAACTCTTCAATGGCGTTAGATAAAGAATACTCAGAAACAAAAAGAAGTGAGACCCACTTGTACAGGTGGTACTCTATTTAACGTCACACTAACGTTGTAATTCACGACGTTAGAATTGTGTCCTTTTGCTATTAAAATAGGACATTAGGGGGTCCATTTAGTCTAAAAACCATTTCGAGAGCTCACTTAAACTTCGGCCTAAACAGTAAGGGCTTAAATGTAATTTTTTTCAAAATTAAAAGAGTGTTGTACAATTAATTGTTCAAATAGAAAATCTATTCAAATTGTAATAAATTACTATATTATAATGTAACACTATCAAAATTGAAAAATTAAATTGACATATAAATAAAATGATAATTTTATTATTTTTAAATACTTATTAAATTAAAGTTTATTAAGTAAATAATTATAATTAAATTTTTTTGTCTTATATTTCTAATCATATTTTAAAAAGTAGAGCATATAATTTGTTCAATAGTAATATTTCAGTAAGGAAAGTTGTATAATTATCTTTTTAAGATATTTTTATCAAATTTAATAAAAATAGTTAAAATTAAATTAATTAATTTTTATCATTTACTTATTAACTGAAATAAAAAAATTATATTAAATTACTTTTTGAGTAAATAATAGTATTAATATTAAAAATATTGAAGAAACTTAAATAAAAAATTTAGTAAAATTGTATTATAAATTTAATGAGATTGTAATATTTAAATTGTTATATAAAAATATAATTTTTTATTAAAAAAATAATTAATAATATTTTTTTATCTTATGATTAATTATGACTATAATATTTTTTTATATAAAATTAATTTTACAGTTGAGAAAAATATTAATTATAAAAAATAGTGAAAGAATATCATATAATTATTTAAATAAAAAATTTATCAAAATTGCAATTACTTAATAACTGTATTAAGTTACTATCAAATTATTATATAAATAAATAATAATACTTTTATTGTTTTTAAATTTTTTATTTAATAATAATAATAATTATTATTATTAATAGTTTATTTACTAATATGAGTCTAAAAAAAAATTTATTCACATGCGAAGCACATGATTATTTACTAGTATATATAAATGTACAAAGGAGGATAGGCAAAATTATAGAAATATCTTCGTTCATTATTATATAAAAATTGAAATATATATATATATATAACTTTTATATTATTTTTAATAAAAATTAAATTAATTAAAATATAATTCTAATTTAATTTGAAATATGTTTTTTATTTATTTAGATTAACTTTTATCTTATCTTTAAAAAAAATTAAAAAAATTAAAATTTTAGTATTAATTTTGTTAAAAATATATTTTTCTATTTTAATTATGTTATCTGAGATCTTCATACTTCCAATGAAGTATCAGTCTCAATGTAATGACTGGAAAATTTTGAAGTTCTCTTTAGTGTAATGCTATGGTGCACATCTTATTCTTAGATAATCACATCCCCAACTTGTACCTGGACTGCATCTTCAACCAAGGTGAGGTTGCGCACTTGTTTACTAAGATAGATATGCACACAACCACTAAGATTTACACGATTCACATTTCAAAAGAAAATCAACATTTTTTTAATAAAGAAATATCAACATTTAGACATGAGAAATGATGGTTATATAGCTACCTTGTCTCTCTTGTCCATGTGTTTTTACTTCACCAAACAAATAAAAAAAAAAAGTGCAATCTTGTAACTTGTCCTCTCTCTAAGCCACAATTACCCTTTTCATCCAAAACCAGAGAATAGGCGACTACATCAATACATCCATATTTTAACGGTCAATTAAAGTTGGTCAAACATCTTCAAAACCTTTTAGTCTCACCCACAAATGATTTGGTTTAGAACATCATAGTGAAAATTTCTTTTTTTGAACAAGTACATCTATATGGGCGGAGGGGGAGGCGGACTAGCAAAGTCCACCTCTACATATTGCCAAGCCCCAAAAGAGGAGGAAGAACCAACTCAGCTAAGTGAAAATTTCACTTATTTCTTTGTTAACAATATGCAAAATTCATAACATGCATCCTTGACAACAAAAAGAAAGCAGCTACGGCTATGAAATTACTTCAGTTAGTAGTATTAATCTTCTGCAATTTAACCAGGGATAAATAAAACTAAAAACTCATGATGAGTTCGGGGATAAATAAAGCAAGCTAGTTTGGTCCATCAGGGAGCTTACGGAACACATGCACTAAGACAATAAACAACAGTTTCTTAAAGAAGTAGAGAAACAGAGCTCTTGGTCATTAATGTCATGGTGCTCACAGATGTCGTGTCTGATATTTCTTGAATCTCAGACTCATCAACACAGATTATTGTCAACACTCTTATCTTAACTCTCTGCACAAAGAAAACCACATGCGTGGACCAAAAGAAAAAGAAAAAGCATAATTACGTGAATTAATAAGTTTTAGTGTATAGGTTGAACTCGACTCATTTATTAAATGATTTTTAGTGTGTAATTGTTTATTGAGTTGAAATCCAAATAGCTCAAAAGTAGTTCAACCATTTGTTTGTAGTTATAATTGTAACTACGTAAAATAACAAAAATTATTACTTTCATGCAGTCCTTTGGAATAAAAAGAAAGCAAAGTTTCATGCTTATTCCGCGGCCAAGTTACTTCAAACCTCTGTTCTCTGCAATTGATGTGTTCACACTTAAATTTCAGCTTCAAGGACGAGTAACAAACAAAGATCTCCTAAATGATACCTGCAAAAGCTGTTTTTTTAAAACTCACAGCAAAATAATGATAAAATAAAATGAAGGGTAAAGAACCAAAGATGTAGGATAATTTCTTCTCGCTTCCCTATTTATCTGAGTTTTGACAATGTATCACTTGATTCTTTGCAAATAAAAAGAAGCCCAACTTCACCTTCAGAGGAATTTCTATTTTCAAAACTCGGGTACTTACTGCCACATCTAAGCAATGCTAAAAAGCTCCGTAAATCAAAGGCAATTTGGAAAATGAGATCACTTCACCTTGAACTTTGTGCCCTTATGAAAGCCTTCAATCTTCAGAAGCATTTTGCGTGAAAATCTCACTTCACCTTTACTGCACCCTGATGATCTTCAGACACATCTACTAGCTTTTGCACATCAAGATCATCATTAGACGAGAAATTCCTTACCAATTCAACTGTGGTAGAATCTGCAGAAAACCCCTTCCCACGCATTTCAGCAATAAGTTTTGCTGCCCCTGACAGATCATTGTACCGGAGAAATCCCTGGATGATCACATTATAAGACCAACCATCAGGTAAGCAGCCATCCTTTTCCATTTTTCTGAACAAATTGTATGCATCATCTAGGAATCCTTCTTTGCAATATCCGTGGACTAGTGCAGTATATGTATGAACTCTTGGCTGCAATCCTTCAATGGGAATTCTTAAAAACAGCTGCTTGGCATCATTTAGCTTCCCAGCTCTGCACATGCCGTCAATTAGGACAGTGTAGACGACAATGTCGGGCTTCAACTTACTCTTTTGCATTTCATGGAATAGGGTCAATGCCAGATCAATATCCCCATGTTTGCAGAAGCCATCTAGCAAAGTTGAGAAGGTGAACTTATCCGGAGGAATACCACTAGCACACATTTCCTTGAAGACTTTATGTGCAGCCGAAGGGCTCCCAGCTCGGCATAAGCCGTCTATCAGAGAGGTATAAGAGACAACATCAGGCACTAAACCTTTAAGACGCATGTCATGAAAAAGATGTTTTGCCTCATGTACCCTTTTTCTCTTACAAAACCAATTAATCAATATGTTGTAAGTGTAATCATCAGGCATACAACCCTTACTTTTCATCAAATCAATACTTTTTTAGCTTGAGCTATATTGTTCTGCAAACAATATCCATCTATCAATGAATTGTAGGTAACAACATCAGGGTCTATACCCCTCTGAATCATTGGTCTATACCCCTCTGAATCATTCTTTCGACCATACCTTCAGCATCTGAAATCTCTCCTTCCTTGCAAAATCCATCAAGCAGTATGTTGAAGGTAATTATATTTGGTGGGATGTTAGCATTGAACATTTCATCTAGTAGAGCTGAAGCTTTCTTCAATAGGCCAGAATTGCAACAACCATGAATTAAAGAGGTATAAGTGAAAACATCAGGCAATATGCCTAAAGGGCATCAATGATGGTATTGTACGCTACCACGTTAGGTTGACAGCCTCTCTCAGCCATTTTCTTCAACAAACCAGTGGCTACATGGGTTTTTCCAGTTTTACATAGACCATTCACAATCACACTGTAGGTATAAACATTCGGTTTATACCCAAGGGAAACAATATGATTAAAAAAATTCACTGCTGAATCAATTCTACCCACTCTACAAAGCCCATTAAGCAAGGTATTAATTGCTACAATGTCAAAATGAAAACAAAGTTTTACTATTTTGCCCAGCGCAGAGAATCCAAAACCCACACAATGTAATTGGCAGAAACAATTAATCAAAATGGTAATAGAATGAACATTAGGTCAAACTTCAGCCAGCTCCATCTGTTTGGACAAAGTAATCACAGTCACAAACTGTTTCATTCTAACAAGTGCAGATGATACTTTGTTGAATTCAATTGTGCTAGGCAAAGGATTCATGCGAAGCATGCTGTCGAAAGATGTTAAAGCATCATCAAATTTTTTTTTATCTCCGACTTTTGAATGAAAGTATGAGATCATACCCATTTTGTGATTAGGCCAATAACTAATAAGAGGTGAGACGGACAGGCTCCTCTTACAGTGACGCATCATCTTTTGCACCATTGATAACGCCACTGCGAGATCAAACAACCACAGTGATTTGTGGGGCTTTCTCCCACTAGGATTTGAGAATAAAAAAAAGGACTTGAAGAGAATAGAATGAATGAATTGAAAGAGTATAAGAGTTTATATAGAGAAATATTACTCAAACCTAGTTAGACTGGGATTCATTACTCAATTGGCATGCCTCCTTTATAGGAGCTCCTTTCCTGGCCTTGAAATACTGGGTTCTCTCTTGTTAAAAAAAAAAATACTGGGCTCTTTAGTTTTTGGGTCCAATGGAGTTTCAAGAGTCCGTTGCGTGGTTTATCAGAAGGTTTATCGGATTTTAATATCCGAATGATCTGAAGTGATTGATCTGCGCTAGTCTTTTGCGTCCAACCGGGCATCCATTGAACCGGAATGATTCGAAAACGTCTTATATTGGTGAGTTCCTTCTAGGATCTAGCACAAGCTTTCCGTGTCGAGCCAAGCATCCGTAATGCTGGCAAATATTTAGACTCAGTACGCATTCTTTTTTTGGCCAAATACCGGGAGTGCTCATGTTGTATCTGTTCAAGGTTTTATACACTATTCTCTACAGCAAAGTGTCACGGGCCCGCAAAAGCTTCACAAAAAGGGACCGTGCGGCGCTTGTCTAGAACACCTTCTAACAAGCCAGCCTCAGAGACAGATTAGTAATTCTGTAAGCACAAGGAAAAATATATTAGTAACCGAGTCAAGATATGCAAGCCAACATGATAGCCCAATGGGCAAGAACAAGGCAACAAGCACAAGCGCAATCGACAAGGCACACGATAAGAAGATAATGGGGCTACTTGTGTTATTCATCATAGAAGGTAATACATCGATTCAGACACTGTGCTCCCAAGGCGTAGGCAGGGGGGAACCTACCTAAGAGAAGTGCACATACCCAACATATATAGTGCCTAGATCTCCGGCCCTTAGCCTTCGATGACTAGTCACTCCCCCCTAAAGAGCATAAGGAGCATAATGGCCTGTGGTAGGAGGAGACATCACAATGTTCCAGCCATCACTATTCTATAATTATATAAAATAAAATAATTATGAAATGTCTAAAATACCCCTATGAATACAAAATGCTACCCCTTGACATAGAGTGGTATGATAACCTCCATTAGTAATTAGTTTATTTTTGGGAAGTATTTCCCACATTATAATCTTCCTATGGTAAAAAAAATATTTGTTTAGAAAAAAAAAAAGATAAAAATGCAGTTTAAGTTGAATATCATAATAAAAAATATTTTTTTTAAAAATGGTTAACGTATCTGAATGATTTTAAAAAGAATATGAGTATTTTGGTGAAACAATTATGATAATTTTTTTTTAAAAAACAATTATGATAATTTTAAATTCTAATAGTAACGACAAAAAGAAAAGTATAAATTTGTAAAAAAAATATCTCTGAAGATGTCTGGATGGTTAAGAATTGAGATTTTATTTTGAAAAATTCAATCTAAAAGAGGTGAAGTGAGATAATAACATCATTAATGATTTGATTATTTTTCAAAATTTTTTTCTGGCATTGTAACCTCCGCATGGTAAAAAAAAATATTTGTTTAAAAAAAGATAAAAATACAATTTAAGTTGAATATCATAATAAAAAAAAATTAATGATTAACGTATTTGAATGATTCTAAAAAGAATCTGAGTATTTTGGTGAAATAATTATGATAGTTTTAAGTTCTAATACTAACGGCAAAAAAGAAAAGTATAAATTTGTAAAAAAAATCTCTCAAGAAGCTTGCAATATTAAGAATTGAGATTTTGTTTTGAAAAATTCAATCTAAAGGTCAAGTGAGATAATAATATCATTAATGATTTTCTTAAGTTTCAAAAAAAATTTCTGGCATTGCAAACTCCGCATGGTAAAAAAAATATTTATTTAAGAAAAAAATAAAAATGCAATTTAAGTTGAATATCATAATAAAAAATTATTTTTAATGATTAACGTGTCTGAATGATTCTAAAAAGAATCTAAGTATTTTGGTGAAATATTATGATAGTGTTAAATTCTAATAGTAACGACAAAAGGTAAAGCATAAATTTGTAAGAAGGGAGGTTCTTGCGTACATTAGATGTATTACACCTAAAAATAAAATTTGTGATTTACATTTAGTCATTAAAAATGAGATATTATTTTTTTATTACAAATCTAATAATTGAATGTAATACACCTGGTGTAGGTAAATGGTTAGGAATTGGAAATTTATTTTGAAAAATTTAATCTAAAAAAGTTGAAGTGAGATAATAACACCATTAATAATGATTTGTTTATTTTTCAAATTTGTTTCCGGCATTGTAATCTCAGCATGATAAAAAAATATATATTTATTTAAGAAAAATATAAAAATGCAATTTAAGTTAAATATCATAATAAAAAATTATTTTTCGAAATGATTAACGTATTTGAATGATTTTTAAAAAAATCTGAATATTTTGGTGAAATAATTATGATAATTTGAAATTCTAATAGTAATGGCAAAAAGAAATGTATAAATTTGTAAAAAGAATATTTCTTAAGATTTTTTAATT
>CATIWM010172907.1:0-10087 GCA_949671775.1 Mallotus repandus
ACTTGTAGAATAAGAGCTAAAAAGTCTGACTGGGAGGGATTGTGCACTGCTTTTGTAAAATAGTACAGCCTCAACATTAAGATGGAGGCATCTCTGAGAGACTTGCAGAATATAAAGCAGAAGTTCAATGAACCTTTTGCCAACTACCTGATCAGGTGGAGAGCAAAGCTAGCACAGATGAAACACCGGCCAGCCGAGACTGATCAATTAGTAATAGCAATTGAGGGATGTGTACTCCCACTCTCTAAGAAGTTGAAAGATTTAGGGATCTAAAATTTTGAGGAACTATATAGATTTAGGGTGCAGAAAGAATATGATTTAGCACAAGAGAGAAAATCCTTCAGTGGGAGACCCCTAGTTAGAGAAGGGGCCGGATCCAGCTGTGGGATTAGGTCAAGTAGCAACGTGCAGATAAATATTTTTCAACAACCTAGAAGATTTTCTGATCTAAGGAGACCTCTCTCTAAGATTTTAGAGAAACTAATCGAGAATAACTTGTTATGACCTCTACCATAGAAACCACCATTTCCCAATACTGACCCAAAGCTGTATTGCAAGGGCATGACACCGATGGCCGCACTTGTTTGAAACACGAAATCCAAGATTTAATTGACAAAGGTAAAATCACCAATCCCAAAAGTAGAAAACCAAACACCATAAACAACCCCCTACCTAATTATAGAAACATACCACCACCAAATCAATCTATACTCATGATAAACACTAGTTTAATTGAGGAGCAAGTCTTGAACTCCTTTGTTAATACCATACCTGCACCACCAAAACCCGAACCAAAATGCCTAAGTCTGAGAGAACAGCTTGTTGAGGTCAATGTGAGTGTCTTATATATTTGGAGCTTTGATGATGAAGAGGGAGGAGCTCTTGATCTAAGGAAGAATGGTGGAAGAAAGAAAATCCAACCAGTTGAAAAACTTGAAAAGAAAGAGGAAGAAATGAAATTTGTTGAGTCTGGAGAGAAAGAAATAGACTCAAATGAAGAATTTGAGAAAGAAGAGAAAACTGAAAAATATACTGAGGCCAAGAAGGAAGAGAAAACTCTCTCTAGTGTCTGGGAGATGCTTATGCACTCCAAAGCCCATCGGGAGGCACTAGTTATGGCTTTAGATCATAAGAAAGTTCCTACAAGCCATGCCCTTGGACAGTTAGTGGATGCATTAACAGAAAGCCCCCATGGACCTATCATGTTTACTGATGAGGATTTGCCTCTAGAAGGAAGAGATCATCTCAAGCCTTTGTTCATCAAGGTGGAAGTGAAGGGAAAGTTAACATGTTGTATGATGGTGGACAATGGATCTACTATCAAGGTTTGCCCTTTAAAGATTCTGCCTAAGCTGGGATTGACAGTGGCAGATTTAAAGCCATTTGATGTGTTGATTAAGGCTTATGATGACACCAAAAGGCTGTTAAAGGAACATTTAAGGCATTTGTCAGAATTGGACCCATTGAAGTTTGGGTCAACCTTCATGTGATTGATATCCCAATGACCTTTTCCATCTCACTAGGAAGGCCATGGTTCCATCCCTTAGGAGGTATCCCATCCATTATGCATCAAAAGATCAAGTTTCCACACGAGGGAAGAGTGGTAACCATTTCGGCTGAAACTGAAGCCGTTGTTACTGCCTTGAAGTTAGCCCCTCAGGAAATCCCTCTTAGTTTAAGCTTTAAAATTTGCACGATTTACCAAGATAAGTTGAATCCCAAAATTATGAACATGATGAAGAACCAGAATTTTATGCCTGGAATGGGGTTAAAAAGGTATCAACAAGGCCCACCTGAGTATGTAGAGTCTAAGGTTATGTTTTTGAAGCATGGGATAGGATATCCCAAGGATGGCAAATCTGAGGAAGATGGTAGAATCAAAACTAAGTCTAGGAAGAAGATAACAAAGACTAAGTCAAAGATCAAGCCATTGTGGAAGACGTTTTGTGGAGAAAGGTGCCAATACCCCATACCGAGAAGCTCCTGAGCCATTAATGATTGCTGAGAAACTGGTCTCCAATTTCAAAATCTTTGTTGAATATGCAAATGGGACTAGTGAAGTTGTTATGGAGGAACCAGTGGTGGAAGAGCTGGTGTTGTCTCCGAAACATGAGGAGGACATCCCTGCAGCGAAGTTGAAGGACGCTGCCGACTGGGAAAAGGAACGTGACTTCAAATCCTATATGTTGGATTCCGTTATGGATATTTTATATGATGATATTGATATTTATCTTTATAGCCTGTTTGAACCTGATGATGTTTTCTTTTCAAAAGTTAATGTAATAGAGTCTGATTTTGCTTATTTGTGTGATATGTTCCCAAATGGTTATTTTGTGTGTGATGATCATTTCATGCATATGTTTGACATTAATTTAGTGCAAACTAAATCATTTAATTTAGGTACATGCGATAACCATAAAACATACTTCTGACTTCTAACTTAACTCCTGATGAGAGAGAAAAATGAAAGAAACACTAAAAAGAAGATAGAAAGTATTTGCTTGTGGTTACGAGGATATGCCTGAGATTGATAGAGAGATCACAGAGTATAGAATCCCCACATATTCTCACATGACTCTAGTAAAACAAAAGAAGAGGATATTAAGGCCAGAATGGGCTCTCTTAATCAAAGAAGAAGTGGAAAAATAGTTAAAGGCAAAGTTCCTCAAGGTAGTAGATGACACTCAATGGTTGGCTATCATAGTTTCAATTCCTAAGAAGGATGGAAGGGTCAGGATGTGTGTGGACTATCGAGACTTGAATAAAGCCTGTCTGAAGGATGACTTTCCTTTGCTATATATTGACACCTTAGTCGATAGCACCACCTCTAGTGCAATGTATTCTTTCATGGATGGCTTCTCAGGGTACAACCAGATTATGATGGCAATAATTGAGAAACTGAAGACTTCTTTTACTACTGAATGGGGTGTCTATTGCTATTTAGTCATGTCATTTTGGTTGAAGAACACAGGGGCCACTTATCAGAGGATGGCTACCACATTGCTGCATGACATGGTTCACAAGGAGATTAAGATATATGTGGACAATATGATGGTAAAGTCTCCAATGCAAGAAGAAAACTTTGAGGCTCTAGATAAGTTCCTAGCCAGAGCGGAAAAATACAACCTTAGGCTTAATCTGAAGAAGTGTATTTTCGAGGTGACCTCTAGGAAGTTGTTAGGACACATCATCAGCTAAAAAGGCATAGAGGTGGATTCAGATAAAGTTAGAGCGATCAGAGAAATGCTTGCACTAAAGAATGAGAAAAAGGTCAGAGGATTCATCAGACGACTGTAATACATTAGTAGGTTCATAGCCAAGATGACCACTATCTGCGAGCCCATCTTCAAGCTCTTAAAGAAAAATCGGCCAGTTGTCTGGGATGACAAGTGTCAGTAGGGTTTCAAAACTATCAAGAATTATTTGATGAATCCTCTAATTTTGCAGCCACCGAGACCAGGTAAACTGTTGATTCTCTACCTCGCCATCGAGAGAGAGGCAATAGGCCCAATGTTAGCCCAAAAAGGTGATGGAAAGGTTGAGCATGCAGTCTATTACCTGAGCAAGAAGCTTCTACCATATGAGACCAACTACAGTCTCATAGAGAAAATGTTTAGCAATAATTTGGGCGACCAAGAAGCTCCGACATTACTTTCACTCCTACAAGGTTCAAGCGGTTTCAAAGCATGACCCTCTCAGGTATCTTCAGCAGACTCCGTCGCTTATTGGAAAATTGGCCAGATGGTTGGTCCTGCTCACTGAGTTTAATATAGACTATGTGGCTAAGAAGGTGGTAAAAGGAAGAGCAGTTGTTGATTTCCTACCTCAAAGTCCGGTAGACGATGGATAAAAATAGGAAATAGAATTTTTGGAAGAGCATCTGAGGGCAATCAAACTCCAAACATGGACAATGTACTTTGATGGAGCGGTTAACAATAAGGGAGCAGGTATCGGTGTAATTCTGATCTCGCTAGATGGAGAAATGATCCCAATGGCAAAGAAATTAGAATTTGAAGTCACTAACAATCAAGTAGAGTATAAGGCCTACTTTTATGGTTTGTAAGCTCTCCGGAATGTGGGGGAAAATGAGATTACAGCATATGGAGACTCAATGTTAGTGGTAAAGCAGATCTCGAAACAATGGGAAGTTAAAAAAGACAAGCTAAAGTTGTACTGGGATTATGCGGTTACCGTTTTATTATCTTTCGCTCAATGCAAGTTTGTACATTTGCCACAAGATGAAAATCAGATGGCAGATGCCTTAGCCACCTTGGCTTCAACATGGGAAAGAGAGAAATAGCCAGTAGTCAAACCTCTCATTTTGGTAAAATCCCAAACTCCCTGTCATAAAGAGATTAGGATAATGCCGATTGACCCCACAGAGAAACCCTAGTTTCAGGATTTATAGCAGTATTTGGGAACATGGCGATTCTTTAATGACGCTGACAAAAAAGAAAGAATGTCCTTAAGGATGCTATCCCGGCAGTTCATTAGCCATAACAGGATGTTGTATAAAAGAATGCCAACAGGAGTACACCTTAAATGTGTTAATAAGGCTGAGGTTTAAAAGATTATAGAAGCAGTTCACGAAGGTGTATGTGGACTGCACATGAATGGAACAGTCTTAGCAAAGAAAATAACTCGTCAAGGTAATTTCTGGCTGACTATGGACACAGATTATGTGAAATATATAAAGAAATGCCATAACTATTGAGTATATGGTGATGTAAGCCATTTGCCTTCTATGGAACTTCAGGGATTGATTGCTCCGTGGCCGTTCGTAGCTTGGGGAATCGATATCATCGGGGAAGTGAGGTTAAAGGCATCTAATGGGCATCAGTACATTGTGGAAGCAATCGACTATTTCTCTAAGTGGGTTAAAGCATAATCATTCACTACGGTTTGGTCGAAACAGATGGCAAGATTTATAGAGAAGAATATAATTTGTCGATACGGGTTGCCAAACCATATTGTCTCTGATAATGGTGTTCAATTTAGAGCTAAGATAACTACTTTGTTCAAGGAATACAAAATTGAGCATCATTAGTCCTCTCCATATCGACCACAAGCTAATGGGGCCATGGAAGCCGCCAACAAGAATGTGAAGAGAATTTTGGCCGAGACACTAGAGAATTACAAAGATTGGGCATATTACCTATAATTCTTATTATAGGGATATAGAACCACTGCTAAGACTTCGACCGGAGCTACCTCGTATTCTCTGGTACATGGATGTGAGGTCGTATTACCAGTAGAGGTGAAAATTCAGTGTATATGGGTTCTTTTAGAATCTAAAATCCTCGAGTATCAATTGGTAGAAAGTCAGCTAGTGTAGCTGACATTATTGGATGAGAAAAGAATGAAAGCCATGTATCATTCGCAGATGTATCAAAAAAGAATAGCTTGAGCTTACAACAAGAAGATTAAGCTAGGGAAGATTAAAGAGGGTGATTTGGTCTTAAAAATGACTAGGCCAATTATGACTGATCTGCGGGAAAAGTTTAAACTGAATTGGGAAGGTCCGTACTTGGTCAAGAAACTGTTCTCCAAGAGCACTGCTATCATATTCGACTTAGAAGGGAATGAATTTAGAGAGCCTATCAACCTCAACAAGCTGAAGAAGTATTTTTTGTAAAGTCTTGCTAGGGAGAAAACCTCAAAAGAGGCTGCCTAGGCAGAAATTAGAGACAAAAAAAATAAGAAAATGAAAAAAAAAAGTTCTGCTGGATTGAAAACCTCAAAAGAGGCAATCCAGGCAAAAATTAAGGACATGTAAAAGGAGAGAGAGAGAGCGAAAAATAGTTAATTGGAAAACTTGCAAGGGCAAGCCAGTTAGCGACAGAAGATATGTAAGAAGCAAAAATGTATAGTCGCTTTGTCCTCAGATTAAACGGAATGGATTTCCTTCATTATTGTTGAATATTGCGTTAAATGCTTATTACACATTGTTTAACTAAAAAGGAAATTCCATCCAACAAAAGTGATAAAGACTAAATTACATAAGTTAATTTTAACTTCTTTTTTTTTGGACCCCTTGGGTACTCGATGCCTGTAATGCCCTTGTCCTATTGTTCATAATAAATTCATCCATTTTTATCTGCTATAACTGAACCCATGCCTTATACCGGTCATCAGTGGACTGATCTACGTTGTAGTTGATATACCTTTGAATGGTCCTCCGAGGCTAAGTCGCAGCCAGATTATCCAAAAAATTCTGAGTAAAAGGCCTCGGCTTAAACTCATGCACAAGTTTAAGGATTAATTATTTTTGTCCGTATTGCCAGCAAAGTCGTGCAGGATTATAAAAGGTGGCAAAATGAAGGCCAGCTACAGGAGTACAATAAGTGTAAGACCGAATAGTCACATGCTGCAACCTCCACCATGGGCACATCCACTGGATCAGAGTATCAGGGAAAGTGGATAACCAACTCCGAACATCTGCTGGAATAGGATGAAGTCTTCGGGTACGACAATGCTTTGCTTTATAATATATGATATCTCTAGGAGGTTTGAGTAACCTTAGTTTTTCTTGAAACCATGCATTTACATATTATAAATGCAAAAGGTAAAGAATTATAGAAAAGAAGGAGCAGTAAATGGACAATGGAAAGAAATTAAACCTCCAGTAACAGAGGACTTCCAGAGAATCGTCCAGTCTCAGCAAAGTTGTCTAATCCAATGATGGTTTCACCCAAGATAAGAGGCAATAGGTTCAAGCCAGCCTCTACTTAGTCCAAAATATGCAGAACCTTGGAATCACAGTTACCGAAAAGGAAAGCTAGCAAGAACTGAGCATAGAGCTAGAGAGCAATTATCCAAGGCCAATATACCTCCTTGTTATCAACAAATTCCATGACTTCTAGAAGAGAGTTGATGAGGATTTCATTACCGAAGATGTGACGAAGTGAAGATTGAGGAGAGAGGTTGAACAGTCGGACCATCTGATATTGAATGAAATGCAAATCTAGAGTTTAAACCGAAGGAATTACAATTTGACAATCAGAATCTGTCTGAGAGCCTAGGATAGCCTCAAACTCCTCTGGCAGGGGGCATAGGTCCACAGTGTTGAACCTGAAGACATGTTTTTTAGGATCCCAAAATTGAGCAAGAACATGAAAAAAAGAAAAATTGATCTTCCTAACATATAAAGATCGAAAAACGGATAGATGAAATGACTCCAATTTAGACCAAGATTCAGCATCCAAGCTTTTTAGGATAGTCTACAGTTGTTTCAAGCTTCTTTTGGTCATTTTGGGAGGTTTAGGGTATATTTCTGAGAGAGAAAAAAGAGAAAATGATGGAGCTATAAATTGGGGGTTTTTAAAAGAGGCTAGGGATTTTAAAGCTTCTACAGAATCACCGATGAGACGATCACCTCTTTAAAGAGGCGATGCCTCATTGCAAAGAGGCAATCACCTCTTTAGTAGGGATTGAAGAGACGACGCCTCTTTAAAAAGATGAATGCCTCTCCACCAGTGTACTAAAAGTTTTGTCTAGAATTTTGGTGTAACTTTAGTCGTGAGTATGGAATTTGATTGTATAAACATTCATACAATCAAGAACACCAAATTTCTTTGAAACTGAGATTAATTAAATTAAAAATTAATTTTGAAGTATTCTATCTGAGCAAAGTCCAAGAAAGTTCCTAAATTTCAGAATTGACAAATGTATTATTCTCAACAATCAAGAGGGCTCTTAGCCTAATGAGCATCTAAATCCGTGCTCTCAAAATCCTCGCCCTCCTTGGCATTACCTCCCTCCTCTACGTCATCATCTTCATCTTCATCAATCTAGAGCACGTCAATCTGGCACTCAAGAGCGGCAATCCTCGCTTGGCTCGCTTTATCCCGATCCTATCCAAGCAAATACAAGATGAGTAAATCATGCAAGCATGCATACATACAAGCATAGTAAGAATCCTTACCCTCTATTGTTGGGTGATGTCCAACATATAATCCCTCTGAGCCTCTATCAGCTTGTACATGTACTGGCCTTATTCCAAAGGAATCTATATAATTAACAAAATGAGTAATGTTAACAAACATATCAAGAATGATTCAGAAAATAGGTCAAAGATAAACTTACATAGTTGGTGCCAGTGGGAGCACAGGCAGGTGTTAGCTCCTTATCCAGAGTCAAAAAATGGCGAGATAGCTCTCTTAGAGGAACCCAACATCAAGCCAAGGGGTCTAAAGTATGCAAAAGACTACCAATAACTAGATCGAAGATGGTAACGGCTGGAGGTCTAGGCTGCTGTGCTCCAGTCAAGGTGCCCTCTCCACCCTAATCTGTGCAAGGTTTTTGTGAAGATCTTTCCTGAATATAGGGTCTAGCCCACGATGCAAGTCCAGTAGCTACAACCTGAAAGTGAGAGACAACATCAGAACATGATGATTTAAGAAATGTGACCAAAGAATCAAACACATACCTTAGAGGTGGAGCCGACATCCAAGGGCACTCGTTGTGAGAGGTGGGCCTAAGAAAAATTTGTATATCGGCTCTTCAGCTGCACAATATGATTAATGGTCGGGTCTCCAGCGGTAGCTCGATCAAGCTCCTAACCCTCTACCTCATGCGTGGCAATCGGGATCATGGAGCAGAACTCTCTGCAAAGAAAGTGGCATAGAACGAACCATCTCAGGGTTCCATATGTTCTCCAGCCCCCATGGATCACACTATAACTGCAAAACACAATAGGTAAGTGTAAGTGCATTAATGGAATTCCAAAAGAGAATTTTTGGATTCAGTAGGTACCACCTCAGGAGTTAGGAAGTGCAGTCGCTCCCGGTAGATATGTACGTGGGCTAGGTGCCTCTTCCAAGTACAGCTGGTGCCCTATCGCCTTAAAGCCGAAAAGTGATCAACTACCAAAGATATCCTAACAATCAACTCTAGCTCCAATCCCCAAACTTACAAAGAGAATTTATTAGCAGATGAAAAATAAGAAACTTTTAGAATAAATCAAAAGAGGATTCATGAGTACCAGAGTGGCATGCCAGAAAGCCATAGAATCTCTTCGCCCTGCAAACTACCTTGTCCATGCTCCAGTATAAATATACTAAAGCACAACTGCCCCAGTTATAGGAGGCTACCAAATCTAGATCTGAGAGCGGCATCAGGAATATCAGATCAATGGAGCTGGCTATATAAGAAAGAGAGTAGTGCCAAGCCAGTATACTAGGAAGGCTCGCACCACCTGATCGATCTCTCGAGGGGTGGTGATCTCTACAACTCTTTTGCGAGTGTAGAAGCTCCAAATTGAGTCCAACTTGATGGTATGAGTCCCCTTCATGTATAGAACCATACCAAGGAGATGGTTGATGTAAACAACGGTGTTCGAGGTCATCTGATGTAAGCTCGCATCAAAAGGGATAGAGTCTCCAGCACAAGCGATCCCAGTAATGGCGGCGAACACAACAGGGTCCAGAGTTAACTCTTCGAAAGGGAGGTGAAAGGTGTGAGTGGTGTTGAACCACCTCTCCATCAAGGCATGAAGGGGCTAGTTATCAGTCTTCCCCTACTCCTTTAGAATAGAGAGAATGAAATCCTCAAATCCAGTGTCCTGGATTTGGTCCCTCTGATCATCATTGAGCTTGTTGTAGAAAACTCAAGCCCCGTGAAAGTTTCCTGCACCTTTAAATGTTTGGGCATCATGCTATAAAGAGAAATTAGGGAGTTGAATTAATATAATGTTATTTAAATAATTTTGAAGATTTAAAAGAAAAATGTAAAGTATAGGGAAGATAGGCCTTTCTAGACAAGAGGCGACGCCTCTTCGTTAAGAGACAATGCCTCTTTTCCAAGAGACAATGTCTCTTTGGCAGAAGGAGATGCCTCTTCAGTATTGAAGGCGCGATCGCTTCTTGACTAAGAAGTAATCACTTCCTCGAGGAGGCGACGCATCTTCACAGTGAAGAACAGCGGGCTGTTCGCAATCTTTCACCTAGATTTGCATAATTTTTGTTTAATTAATCCTATTTCTAATCCTAGTTGATAAATAAACATCCATTTATCCTAACCCAATGTAATTTTATAGAAAAAATGAAAGGATTTGGACACTAACCTCTCCGAATGCCGAAGAACAAAT
>CATIWM010172911.1:0-20591 GCA_949671775.1 Mallotus repandus
TAGGACCTTATGATGCCTTATTTAATTAAATATGAACTCTTCTGCAGCAGAATAGAAATAATACTAAAAACCCGTTTTTTATGCACATTACTATAACCAACTGAAGAATTTAGCATCTCCCAACCAAAAAAAAAAAAAAAAAAGGTACTACTCTTTCCCTGTCTGCTCCATTGTGGTTAGTAAAACTATTTGAAACCACAGCCGATTAAAAAATAACTCATATCAGAACATTCTATACCAGAACATTGTACCAAACAAGAAGGACAGAGTGCCGATCTACAAAAGCAAGTCTTTTACAAAGTTTACATGTCATGAAAGGGTTAGCATTTAGCAACATAGTCAATGCAGATGTTCGTGATCATCACTATCATCTTCATCTTCAGCGAAATACTTATCCTCAGCGTCATCATTGGCTTCCCTAAGCCAGTGATCATCCAAGGTCTCGTCCTCATCAATTTTTGAGTAATCTAAGTGCTGATGATCTTCCCCGGAAAGAAACTTTTGGTGCATAATAGATGTAAACTGATTCATCATATCTTCCTTCTCTTCTAATGATAAACTTGCATCCTCATTCAGCTGTTCTCTTGGCCGTGCACTATTGGTATCATCAAACAACTGAAGATGACAAATGCAAAAATCTCAATATATTAGAAACAACCTCCTAGTTAAATGCAAGTAACAAACTGAAATTTCTCATTAAATTTATGGTCAAACGTCAACAGAGCAGGTTCTGAGAGGAAAATTAAGAAATAGAGAGCACAAACGCACGAGCCAAGTTATTATGCACAAACATACTGAAACCAAATTGCAGCAATCTCAAATGAACACCATTTGAATTATCAGATAATCTTCTTTACTTTGTGAATCCCTAGTAGGACTAAATGAATGTTAAATGCAAAATCTTCTTTTCCCTCAAGAAAAGAGATGATATTACCTTTAATCTAGAGTTCTGAATGCCCAAACAAGCTTCAAATTTTCATTCATGTCAGTCATGACAACTCAACATTAACATATCTTGGATTGAACATTATTTAAAGCAAAAGATAGCTGCAAACAAATTAAAAACCCTTTTTTCCCCTCTTCAAATTGAGTGATCACAAGGTAGGTTTTCAATTAAAAATACGAAGAATCCTACATGCTTCTCTAATAACCAAAGCTAAACTAAAAAGCATAGTATCTAAAGCTACTCTTGAAGCAATACAGTTGGAGATTCAGCTAACTAATAAGAATATAAATAGAAAGGCCATAATGATCCAATTGACGAAGCTACATCAAGAACACAAACAAGTTTTTTAAAAATAATTGGAACTTTTGGCATAAAGATAGCAGTAGCACAACTAAATTATTAGAGAACCCAATAGTTTTACCTCAATGGAATGATCACCGCCCTGAGATTTCTTGGGTAATTCATTCGCCTCCTCCTCCTCCTCCTCCTCCTGCTCCTCTACTACTTCCTCTTCTTCTCGTGCGTTCATTTCATTCCCAACCCAATCCCTCTGATCCACACCCAACCTCTGCTGCTCAGCTCTAATCTTGGAAACCAACATAGCTTCCTCAGACCTCCTCATCAAAGTCTCAGACCAACGCTCACCAGGCCTAGCCATACCCCTAGCATGCTGGTCCTGAAACTTGCCAACAAACTCATGATGCAAATACGGCTCTCTCTCCCTCATGGAATCCTCAGAAAAATAACTCCCATCATTAATCAATTTATTCAAGTAAGCCAATCTCCTGTTCTTCACCTTCACCGACCTCGATTTCAGGTCCTCAGCACTGGGACTCATTTTGCTCCTTAAATTCTTTACGTGCCAATTTATCTCGTAATCGTTCTTTAGCTTATCAAATTCTCCAAGCTCTTCGTATGTTAATTGCGACCCATATCGCTCTGTAACAAAACCTAATTAATTAAGAACTGAAAAAAAAAATCGAAAGGGAAGAGATGGGGTAGATGAGAGATGTTCCATTATTACCTAAGAAAACGGCGACGTCTCGGGAGAGAAGGTCGATAAGAAGAGACTTCCGTTGGGTGGGATTAGAGGCGTTGGATTGAAGAGCGCGAGGGAAGTAGAGATTCTCCATCGTTGATAGCCTCTGTGTAATGCACTCCATTGCTTCTTTACTGACTGTTTCCTGCATTTGCCTTCTTTTGGGTTTTGTTTGGAAACAGAGCGCAGGTTGTTTAATTGTATATATGTCCTATATGTACATGCTTTGCCTTTTCTCGGCGGAGTCGGTGAGGCGTTTTGGCAGTCTCGGTCCCGCTCGAGGCTATCCTAATTCTATTATTTTAAGGGATAATTACATTTTTAGTGTTTAAACTTTTTAATTTTTACTTTTTTTTTTTTTTTTCAAAAAAACTAGATACACTTTTATATATAGTACCAGAGGGACGAAACCCTTACATAGATCACATGAACATAAAGGGAGATAAGTATATAACTGAAATAAACACTGCCAAAGGAGTTAATGATCCAACATCATCCTCCACACTGCATGTTTGAGATGGACTTCTTGGGCATACATCTGAATTAGATATCTTGGCCTTTGGAGTAGTAAGCTTGGTATGGGCTTGGACTTCATCTGGTGACATTAGCAATTCCTTTCTCTTGGAGAGCAGGCCAACAGCTATGACTAGTGTAGATCCTGACACCTCTATGCCTCTCTGCAAACGCCGACTGACTTGGTCAGGCGTGTCTTCAGAAGCTTCACCTTGTTCCACACGCTTAGGCATACTACTTTCTCCTGTACCTTCAGTTGGTAGTAAGTGGGATGAACGCACCTTTAGCTTGGGAGCAGGATTGAGAGACTGCTTCACCATGAAACTTGTTTGCGGAGATGAAATTGGACATTTCTCCATGGACAATAACAGATGAAGAATAGCCTTGGTGTCTGAACAATTTTTTTTTAATGAAGTGTTTCAATTTTTCAAAATAAATCATATAGTGTTTTCGGTGAAATTTACCGGTCAGAGTGCTGACTTTGTAAAAGTGACTCCGATTGGTGAATGACATGCATGCCATATCAAATTATGAATTATGAATTAACAAAAATACCCTTGTCTCTTTTATAGTTTTGTTTCTTCTAAAAAATTAGTGATTTTAATAAAAATTGAAAAGGAGAAAAAATATAGCAAAGACAAAGAGAGGATAGTTCATCCACGGTAACTATTCTGCGTATGTTCGCTTAGAGTAATGTCAAATAGTTAGTAAAATAATCACAACAATAATCATGTTGCAGAGAGTCATCAACTGGATAATTCAATTAGAGGACCATGTCATCATATTGATTCAAACCCATTTCAAGAGATGGAACAGACTTAGAAACTTCATCTACTACAGAGTCTATGGCCCCAAATCCTCCCACTTTTGTGTTACTGCCATTATTAATATCTTTATCCTTAGTCTTGGGGGTTTGAGACTGTACTCTACCAGAAATTTGGAACTTTTTGTCTCTATTGGACTGAACCTAACCATTTTCCCATACTAGCTCAACAAAATATTTTCAAGTCTAGATTGGGAGCACATAATAAAGAAAACATAGAAATGAAAGCAAAGAGAAAAGCAATCAAATAAAAAATCAAAAGAACAACATATGACACACCAAAACCAAATAAAAAAAGCTAAAAAAAGTATAGAAAAGTCTTGCTTAACCAGAAGATAGATGATTTCCAAAAAAAAAAAAAACAGAAGACAAATAATTTGAGCATGTGATATTCCTCTCTCGAAAAGAATCAAACTTTTCTTTAGTCAACCTATAAACAAGCTTAGATAGAGGAATGGTGAAAGAGTTGGCACCACTTTTTTCAACTAGGAGAAACCTCATGTTCTTCTTCTTTCAAAACCTATATTTGCTGTGTTTTTTCCCCCCTTTCAATCCTTAATAAAAAAACTTAATTTTTGAGTAGAAACAAAGGCCATGAAGAGACAACAATTTTGGCATTTTTGTTAATTCATAATTCATAATCTAATGTGGCATGCATGTCATCCACCTGTGGGACCCACTTTTGCACAGTTAGCACTCTAACCGGTCATCTTTCATCGGAAACACCATATTATATTTATTTTGGAAAGTTGAGACACTTGATTGAGCAAAAAAAATTGTTTGGACACCAAAATAGCAAAAATTAAAAAATCCAGACACCAAAAATGCAATGATCCCTTATTTGTAACCCCTAAAAAAAATGTAAGGGTAAAAGTACATTTCTGCCACTAATGTTTATACCAAGAAGCAAATTGTCTCCAAAACTTTTTTTTCAGGCTCAATTATACACAAAATTTCAAACATACATCATTCTTGACCCCTCATTTAACATAGAACAACTCCATTTCTTGCCATTATGTTAATTGATGATGTGGCAAAGAGTGTGATCCACAAAAGTGATTTTAATCTTTGGAGGGAGGTTTTATCACCTTTAAGCGCCATTCAATCAATCCTCATTAACCCTAATAACTCATGTAGAGTAAAAGTGTCGAATCTGAAAAACAATAGCAAGCTTTATCTCTTCCTATATCTTATTCCTTCTTGTCATCTAATGTTGAAACTTCAAAAGACCAAAAATTTACAAGAGAAACCAGTAAAAAAAAAATTGATTAAAGCCATGTACTGAGGGTACGAAAAAGAAGATTATTTTAAGTAAAAGGTAAGACATGGGGTTGCATGTCGTTTGAATCTGCATAAACTAGGATTTGTTAATGCTTTTTGCCTTTTTCTCCTTAATTAAAATCTAGTTACATGTGTTTTGTGCTTGAATGTATGTGCTCCTCTTGCATTGCTTTAATTTTGAGATAATAAACAAATAATGTTTTTAAAGGTAGCATAGTCAATAAACAAATTAATTTAGTTAAAAGCTTGAGTTGCTATTTTTTTTTATCTTCTTGTTGTTGGTTGAATGCAAAATGACTATACTGGTTGATATGAGATTTAATTATGGTGGCATGTGGGATTGGGAAGGTTTAAAATTGGTATATGTAGGTGGTGATATAGAGGTTGAGTATGATTTTGATCCTGATTTTCTTTACTACTCAGACATATTAAAAAGATATCAACAAAAGTTGGGCTCCCCATGATTGTAGCTTCTTCCAATGAAGTACGAGCAAATTAAGCTCTAATACCAAATGAAAAAGTGTAATTGCCCTAGGGGGGTCAATAGGGCTTTTGAGAAATTAAAATAAAATTAAAAGAGATTAAGTAAGGATTAAAGAAGTAGAAGAAAGAACACAAGCAATTAAGGAGTTCAGTTTATCAATAAACCTACATCTCTACCTAACTTATCCCCAAGTTAGGATTTTTAATCACCACACCAATCTTATTAATAAGATTGTGATTACAAGAGTTTAGAGGCTCAACTCTAAACCTTACAAAAATGAGCTTTCACAAGGCTTAGCTCTAAGTGATCTTGAACTTTGTGGCACCTTATATATGATATTTTTGGATGGAGTAGGAGGTTGAAACACTTCACTTTGATTCTATAAAATTAATTGAACCTAAGCACACTTAATAAACATATTAGTTCAATTAAATAGGGCTAATTAATTTTTAAAATAAATAGTTTGGATGATGTGCTTGAAAAAGAATTTTTGAGGCAAGGATGATGTGCTTCATCTTGTTGCCTACTTGAATGATTCTGTCAAATGAAGCATGTGAAGGTCAAACTTATGACCTCTTAAATAAGCGCTTCTTGGGAGCTCAACCAAGTGTAGGGTACAATGTTTCTTCTCTATTAGCTTAAATTGTGTGTTTTTAATTTTCCTTTTAATTTCTAATTCCACATTCCCCATGCAAAAAAACTTCAAGTAAGTAAGTACAAAAAGAGAGGATAAAGATGAGGGAACAGAAGCAATAATTTTAGAAGCCAATTAGCATAAAGGTTTTAGCGATATGCACTAGGTTAATCATCTATGACTATATTTTGACTTTATCATTTTATTAATAAAGAGGCATTTTCATTATCATTTTATGTTATTATAATTACTTGAATAGTTAATTCTTCCTAAGGTCATCAAGTATGTGACTTGATAGTAAAAACCTTAGATTAAATATGATTTCTATTCAAATTATCCCGAGTCATAATAATGAATTAAGACTAGTATGGTGTTGACTGATGATTATGTTTTACTAATCATGAATATGAGATATTAAGTCAACTCCTAGTTACTTGTTTGAGAAATGATGTACTAGATTGACCCACTATGAGAATACTATATAGATAATTTTCATAAGTAATTCTCATCACAGTAATATTGTTTTAGTCCTTTGACCTTAAAATAACCATGGATTTTTACATAACTATTTTGTATTTTGACACATTTTAACATTATCTTTAATAGGATGATAAAATAGATTGTTGTTGGATATGAAATGAGTTATGTGAGGAATGTGAGTGATTGAGAAGAAATTTGTCCCTCATTTAATCTTAGTAAGATATCTATGGGCCCCTTGATAAGATAGACTGAAGAAAATGCATGGCCATGCTAAAGTGAATTGATAAAGAGTTATCATTCTCAGTCTCCTTGGAATCAAGAAATAATATGATTAAATTGTATAAGGATGATATAAACTATGCCTTATACTCAATCAAGGTATCATGTGACAAAGGGACTATAATATTCATTATAAATTAGGTTATGTCAGATTATCGGCCTTCACATGACTTGGGTAGTCATAATGTATTGCTAGAGGTCGCTTATGACTTGTAGGCCTAAATTGGGATTTCAAGCCCAATAGAACTCTGTGGAAATAATTAAATAAATTTAAATATGTATGTATGTATGTATGTATGTATATATGTGTATATATATATATATATATTTGAGGTAATAGTTATCTTAAATAAATAGGAAACTATTTATGATTTGGTATTTGAATAAAATCAAAATTGGAATAAGTGGAATATACCAAAAACGTTTTGGTAAGTGAGAAATTACCAAAATTCATTTTGGTAAGTGAAACCCTAATTGAGAGGTTTATAAATATAACATATACTCTAAGGTTTCACATACTTTTTATTCTGCTACCTAAATTTCATTTTCTGTCCTTTGAGAAAATGTAACACAGAGTTCTTGAGTTGTGAGACAATCAAGAAAAATGTGCTAGCACACATTTATTTTGATCAAAGGTTGTTCATGTGGATACTTATGGAGGACATATTCATTTGGAGACGTCTTAATCTGATAAAAGAGAACTAAAAGCTTGAGGTAGGGTGTCACTGGAGTGAACTCCCTCTCTCCCTTCTAGTAATCTTGTCTCTTCTTGTGTCTATGGTAAGGTTTTTGAAAACCTTAAATCAATCAGTTAATCGAATTACATGGATCCTGGTTCAAGTTTATGATTAAATTTTTAAATTTTTGCTACGTTTTGATACACGAAACCCAACAAAAGGATAGTAAATTTTTAAGTGAATTTTAACTATAGATCTTTGTGTTGTTTGTGATTAAAATGATTATTGCTTCTTGTATGTATGATGCTTACCATGAGAATGATAAGTGATGTAGTGATTAAGTGTTGTTTGAAGTTATGTTAGTTGTGCAATGTTAGTTGTGCTTAATGTTGTTTGGTATTGAGTCATTGTCATATTAAAGTGAATATACACAGCCGTGCATCAAGATAACTCTAGGCGGGCTGAAAAATTTAAATCAAACAAAGTCGTGCACATATAAGTGCACAGCAGTGCACTTCGTCAAGTCAGGAAAGCAGCTCTAAGGCATAAACGTGCATTATTCAAGTAACCATAACTCTTTTGAGTTGAAGAGGCACAACTCTTTAATTTTTGTATTTAATTTCAGAGCATAACTTCTCTAAAGCTCTCAAACTTCCCATTCTTCTTCTTTAACTCATAAACTTCTCCTTTCTTTCAACACATTCAAGAAACTAAAATCGTATTTCTCTAAATTCTCTCTTCATTCATCAAGTACAAGCAAGCAAGATGGTGAGAATGAAGTCACATGTAACCAATCACACAACCCCTCCTTCAAAATGATCTAGACTTGGAGGAAATTCTAGAAATCTAAGGGGAGAAGAGGAAAATCAAGAAGTAAAATAATTTCCTCAACAAATTGCTTTTATTAGTGAACTTCAACATAAAAAGTTTGAGGATATGATAAGAAGAAAAATCCAACCTAATAGATACCCCAATAAACATGCTTTAACATATATAGGTTTGTTAAATAAGGTGTATATATTCTTGTAAAGGGTTAGGTAGGAGAAATTTATGCTTAGGGCATATCCTACATATTTTAGACCAACTTGTGAATTTTTGTCCTCTTATCACTTTGATGATAAAGCAAAACTTATCTCTTTTAGACTTGGGAATCAAGACTTTAAACTAGGATTGTTTCAATTAAATAATGTATTTGAGTTCCCGTAAAATTAAGAAGAAAACATTATTTTTTATAGGAATGAGTTTTGGAAAGAATTGACAGGTGATAGAAGGGCTCGGTATGAGGCTAGGACGAGTACAAAGTTTAAAATATGGTCCTATACTTTGAGGTATGTGCACCGTTTCATGGCATCTCATGATAGGTCATTCTAAAAGCATTTGCTAGATATGTGGGATTTCGTATAGAAAATATGTCATTTTCTAAAGTACTAGGGAGTAAAATAATTGACATAGTCATGATGCAAGCCACTGGTTTAGTTAAGGGTGACTACCCTAAGTACCGACTTGCTAGGCTTCTTAATGAACAAGCTCCTCCGTTGCAAGAACCACAAGAAGAGCAAAAGGAAGAAGATGACATAGTGGCAAGAATGGATAATCTTGAACTGTAAATGGGAGTCTTAGACGCCAATGTCGAAGAGCTTTTAAGTAGTGTGCAAATGATGCATCAAGACCTCTGAGCTTATTTTGTGAACTAAGGCTTTGTGCCTCCTTCCTTCCCATCGTTGCAAGATGAACCACGTAATGCAGCTTCACCATAAGAATGATGAGCTTTTAGGTTTAATTTTCTATGTTTATGTAATTTTCAAGTTATTGTAGTTTGCTACATTTGAATTGTGTTGTTTAGTTTGTAATTTTGAACAATATTTGCATTTCCTTTATGTTTGGATTTTTAACTTTTAAGTTGTGATGTTAATTATATGTTTGGTGAATAATTATGGTGTAAATTTGTGTTGAGCAAGAGTATGTTGATGTTTTATATGCTTTTGAATTGATTCATTATTATTAAGTGCTCATATGTCCCTTACGAAATTCTGTAAGATTTGAGTTTACAAACTATGCACGGTTGTGTAGTCAAGAAGTACAGTTATACACTTATACAATTTTGCACAATCAACCTCAAGTACGACTTTGCATGACTAGGTGCACAGTCGTGCACCTTGCACTTCAGCAGAAATCATAAGCAGACACAACTTTCCACTATTCAGTGCATAACTGTGCATATGCTCAATAGTGCAACACACAAACCAAGCTCATGGTCATGCACAACCATGCATGCACGAAATTCAGCACATTTAAACATCTTCAATCTCAAGCTTACCAACATTGAGGAAAATGTTGAATTTAAGTGTGGGGGGTGAATTGTAGTTTTTAAAAAAATTCTTTTAAAATTTTTATTTTGGTTTTATTTTCCTTTTTTTATTTTAGTTTAAATTTCCTTTTCTTTTTAGGATTTAAGTAAAATTTCCTTTTTAAAATTTTCAAAGTTGTTTTAAAATTTCTTTTACATTAGGGTTTATTTGATTTTTATTCTGGAATTTGATAAGTCAATATTCAATCAGGAGTAGGATTTTTAGTTATTTTTCTTTCCTTTTTACAATTTCAAAATTTTCTTATCCTTTTAAGATAAGGAGAAAAATTTTAAGTTTTATTTTTCCTTTATGTTCAAGGATTACTCTCTCTATATATAAACAAGTATGTTGTTCAAAAAATTAGTCATTCTTTTTCTTTGAGAAACCTTAGTTAATTAATTTTCTTTTTCAACTCACTTTGTGCCAATAATTTTCAATTTTACTTTTGCTTCAAAATGTTGCTAGAAGAGCAAAATCAAGCAAGGCAAAGGAAGGGAGGTAATAATACAAAACTATAATAAGGTGAGTGAACTCACTAAAGAATATAGTACTTTCTTCCTCATTCATTCGTATAAGAAGGGTAAGAAATTTCACTCTCTTTTAAAGTAAAATTTTATTTTGCCAAAATTCTTTTAAGGATAATGTTTTGATAGACATAGGATTTGATCAAGAAATAGTCATTTTGTGTGATCAATTGGGATGGACTAAATGTATTCATATTAAATATGACACTCTGTATGAACTCACACTTGAATTCTACACAACTTTAAAATTCATGGACAAGGATAAACAAGTGTATTCATGTAGACTTTTAGGTAAGGAGTTTCATGTTGATTTTGAACTTATGTCTCATGTTTCCAGGTTTCTTAATGGAGGATTAAAGTTCCCTCCAAAAGAATTTGACATGCTTGCTTTTTAGGGTAAACTTACTGAAGATGGTAATTGTAGTAAGGGAGATACTATGGTTAGCGGATTAATTAAGAATCATGCTTATTTGTTAATGCACAAATTTATAGCACACAATATCTTTAGAAAGCAAGACAGCATCAAGGTTTCAAAGGATGAACTTTTTATATTATGGTGCATGCATACTAACTCTAGTATTTCTAGTGCTCATTTTATTTTCCAGACAATGTGGAGTGTTGTGCAGGCAAAGAGAGTAGCTTTCTCTATGGGACATATCATTATAGCATTAGCCCAATACTTTTCTGCATTTAATGTGACATTCTACAAAGGAATGGGAGTCCTCAAATCAAAGACATTGAGTCCAAGAGTGCTTATCCGTGTCGAGATTATCACTGAATGGAGGACATTAAAACAAGTTGAGAACAGAAAATGAACAAGTCTACTTCAAAAGAAGATGAAGAAAGTGGGGGAAGTAGCAATGAATTATGGATAAAGAAAGGAGCCATAGACAATGAGGCATTTATAAAACAAATGGTGCTACTTCAATTGGATATGTTGGACTTGAAGCTTTATGCTAGGTTGGATGAGCTCTAGATCATGATAGAAGAGCTATAAAGAGCACAAGCAAGTCAAAATAAGAAACTTAAGAAGCTCATGGAAACCATCAATTCCACTAATTCCTCACCTTCGAAACTGCTTTGAAAAAGGGGAGATATTTCCTACACTTTTACTTTTTATTTTTTTTTGTTTTGTTTTGTTTTTAATTTAGTCTTTTTACTATAAAAGGGGATGGAACATGCATTTCATTTTGTTATGTCTTTTGTTGCATTTAGTTAGTAGGAAATATTCTATGCATAACACTTTAGTTTTTTAGACTAATTCATAAGTGGACCTTAATTCATTGAATTTAGTTTTCTTGAAAAGATGTAGTAATCTTCACTTAAAGTGAGTTTGGGCTTTTAAAATTAGAAAATTAATTTGTGGTTAAGGATTTTAAACTTTTAATGAACTTAATGCTTATTTCTTAATTGAATGATTGAACTTGGAATCTTGATTTTTGAGAAAGGCGTTTGTAAGTAGAAATTAAAAATTTAGCTCTTGAAATTAGTCAAATCTTATGCATTTTGGTATTTATAAAAAGAAAAAGAAAATAAAAATAAGATGGAGTATAAAATGCACTTGTTTAAAAGGAGCTAAAATTTTAAAATTTTAAATCTTTATATGCTCCTTTTACTGTAATGCTCTTAAATAGAGTATGAGTATCCAAAGGACCCTTTGTGAGGTATCCACATTGAGTAATGTAGAAAAGGTGGGGGATACTAAAATTGGGAAGACTTTTATTGAATAATGAAAAGAAATTGCTTAAAAAGTACCTTATGCATGAGAATTTTAGATTAGCCAAGTTTTGAATTGATTGCTATTTGCTTCCATCTTTCTCTGATTTCAATTTTTCATTTTCATGAATTCAATTGAGAAGTTTGCTCTTCACACAATAACTAACATGTCATTGACCTCGAATTATTATTTTAGTTTTTGGTTTTTAAGCTTCATATTAAGTGAAGATTGCAATAGTTAGTCAAGTTAAAGCTAAGCAATGAGTTAAGTTCTTCATAATAATAGGTTGTTTTCATGTTTTTCTTGAGTATAAGTAAAAGCTCAAGTGTGAGAGAGTCAATAATTGTGAAAATAGTAGATTTTGAGCATTAGTTAGGTTTTAAGTGTCAAAATATGTAGATTAGATTTGAATATTGGCATTATTTACTTATATTCCTTAGAACTTAAGTTTTTATAATTTTATTTGAGTTTTGATTATTTTCAGTTAATTTTGATGGTTTTTATGTTGAATGGCTTGGTGTGTTCAAGTTGGGATCAATGCAAGTGAAGTCTAAGTAAGCACTTAAATAGGAAAGCTCAAAATCTTTGTGAAAGCAAGAAGAGGAAGCATGTACGACTGTGCATATGGGTGTGCACGGCTGTACTTATACCCAAAAGGACATCCTTGTATAGATACATAGGTGTACAACTATGCATATGGGTGTGCACGGATGTGCCTAATCAGGAGAATAGCCAAGGCCTGCTGGTGCATGGCTGTGCACATGGGTGTGCATGGCTATATTTAATTTATTGATTTGTGGCGATACTAAGATGCATAGTTGTGCATATTAGAGTACACAACTAGGCACTTTGAAGAAAAACAATTATGGAAGTTATTTTTAATGGATTTTGGAGGAACGATTATAAATAGTTTAGTGTTATCACTTTAACAGAGGTTAGCTGGTTTGGAAAAAAGGATATTTTATTTTCATTTCTAAGAAGAACAATTAGAAATTTATTTTTATTTTGATTTTTACTATCTACTCAAGGATTATTAAGAGTAGAAGATTGAAGAACAATTGCAAAAATTATTCGAGAAAAGGAGAATAAAAGGGGTTTTACCCTTTCAATTATTCTTTTATACTTTATTTAATATATTATAATGTTTATGTTTGTAATTCTCAATTCTTCTTCTTCTTTCTTATTGATTGTCATGAGTAGCTAAATTGTTAGTTAGGGTTTTTAAATTCGTTTCAAAAATGGACTTAATTTGTTAAATTTCATATCACTAAATCCATATTCCATAATTATTATTGAACTTAGTACTTTCCTAGGATTGATCACCCTTTGAATTGATTTAGACGATAGGATGAGATTAAGAAATGAACTCTATTGAGAACACAATAATAATCTGTTAATTTAATTGAATTGGTCAAGAGACGGTTTGATTGTTAATACTCCTTAAAAAGCTTTGCTTTAATATTGAAAATAATTAATTGTTTGCGTAGCGGGAGCTAATCACTTGAATAGTCTATATAATTAATAAATTGTACAAGTGCTCAGGAGAGACTTTCATGATTTTAAAGATGCTTAGGAAATGGAATGAATCCATGAGTGATAAGGAAAATTAGTATGAATTTTAGATAAATTGAGCCGCCGGGAATAAAAACCCTAACATTTATTTGATTGATAAATTTTATAGTAGGTCAAATTAGTATTTTAGCTTAGTTAAATTTTTAATAATAACCTTATTCAACTGTCTAAACAAGTGAACATAAAGAGTAATTCAATAATCAACATCCACTCCTTGTGGGATCGATATTTTTACTACTTAGATAACTTCATGCGCTTGCAGATCACACACACCATCCAACTCATTGAGGCTCATCATTTACCACTTGAGCACTTCTTGATATTCCTTCACTTGTAGCCTTCTTCCTTTGAGTGGAAGGATCCCCTTCTTATGGATCTTGAGTAAGAGCATCCTATTCACCCTCTTGGCCTTTAAATTCCTCAATTTTCCTAAGGGATGCATGCATTTCATCACCTATTCCACCACCCTCTTATGGAACTCTTACTGAGCATCACATTTCCACTCCCATTTGTTTTGGACACGTAGAAATTTTTTAATAAAAGTGTCATCAAGCAAAACAAGGGCTATGGAATCAAGGTTAGAGAGGTTGATGTTGTAGAATGAGGCAAGCTTTGTAACAATTCCTCTAATGCAAATTAAACCTAAAACACTATCACTCGCAAGCCACAACCTCCATTGAAGAATCCTACCCAATGCAATACGGTCATTTTCCTCTATGCAATGAAGAATGAAAGATCATCTAAGGAGATGGCCTCATTGCTTTAGCCTTTAGTATTACAAGTATAGATTAAAAACCTATGAATATACCAAAGTACTTTAGATTGGAAGGAGGAGACTTTGGTGTGACCAGCTAGGAAAGTGGAGGTTTGGGGTTTATAATATTTAACTTAAAGGGAGTGAGGAAGCCAAGTTGAAAGGTTTTAAACATGCCTTTCCCTTATGAAACTAAAAAGGGTATCAAATTTTAGGCCTTTCATGAATCTATTGTTAGTATAGATGTGCCTCAGTGCCATTCATGTAATGTAAAATGACATTGTAAATTATCCCTATAGTGCAATTCATGTAATGTAAAATGACATTGTAAATTCTCCCTATGGCAATAAAATATTAATTTAAATAAAGTGTTTGTTTATTTGAGTATTTACCCGTTAGCATTATGTTAAATAAATTTATTATCAAGAGTTGATAATATGAGTTACAAATTTATTTAGTACATATGCTATAAATTGTTCATAGTCAATTAATTAATATTTGGGTAATATTAATTAGACTATCACCTTTGTCTATTTTCCTTGATTAGTATGTGATGCTAATAGTGGGAGGTAGTGAGTCTCATGCTACTTGATATGAGATATAAGAATAGACATGTGGATACTCATCTGATAGGTGGATCGAACAATGACGTTAGATTAGTGATCGCGAGGATATTCACTTATAATCAACAATCACAATCTAGGTCATATGGTGCATATAGTCCTTTGACCTGAGGTGACATGGTCATCCACATTTGAGTGGTTAGAGTTTGTTACCACTTACATACTTGTGTTATTCATACATGAGTATATGGTGTGTGGTGGCTCTAGTTAGTTAAATGTAGGGATAAGTGTTCAACCAAGATGTGATTCATTGCCTAGAGTGAACCGGGATAGATCCTATGCCATATAAGTTTGTTCTTGATGAATAAGTTCCTGGCCAGGACAAACATAATACAATTTGAAAGAGTTTTAGTGCTAGACAGTGTTTCTAGTAGTAGTTATGTTTTTATCAAGAACAGCTTGAGATGAGGTCATATGATAAAGCTATTAGAGTTTGATTAAACCTTGACTCTAGGCTATATCGGGATCTTCAAATGAAGGGATTTTAGTGCATGATAATTATAATCAAAGGGTTCGTGTGAATCAATATATGCATTCATTTCTAATTGGGTGGTTGTGATATTGATGCTAGGGGTCACTTGAGAACTAAATGTGTATAATTGGGATTTTCACATTTAGGCTTGAAAGAGTTTCAAATAATATCAAAAGTTGATATTATATTTTCATTGCCAATTAGACATGAACCTAGTAAGTCACCTCTAAAAGAGTTTTTCCATATCATCTTATTAATCTAATTATTGATTAAAGAGTTTAATCAATTGATTAAGATTAATGGAATTGGAATTATGCTTTGAGCAATGATTCTAGCATATCATGAAATATAATTCTACCAAGAGTTTAATTATTAAATACTTGATTAATCTGAGATATTAATTAAAGTGTTAAATAAAGAATGTGTTGTTTCCTTATGGACTTGGATTAATGGCCCAAGGTATGTGGGCCTAGGCCTAAAAGAGTTTTGGTCCAAAGATTAATCCAAAGCCCATTAACCTAATCTTGGCCCATTATTTTGATGGGATGGGTTTGGGCCAAGTTTTGGCCTAACTCCAAAGCCCATCAACCTAAAGCCCATTAGTTTGATGGAATGGGCTTGAGCCAAGTGTTGGCCTAAATCCATTAACTAGGCCCAATTGATATATGGATTGTGCTTGGCCCAAGAGTTAGCCCAATGACCAAGCCCAAGTCTATTTATCAATAGAAAGTCATATTTGGCATATTAGGGAGATATTATCTCTTATGTGTATTTTGTTGACTTATGGGGCATAATGATGATTAGGTTATATTGGTTAGTATAGAGAATATATGTGGACTTAATGCATGAGATTTGTTTTGAAATCTCTACATCTATTTTGGACATTAATAGGATATTTACATATTTACACTCTTAACTATGTCATAGGTGGCATGCTAATGATGTTGTGTAAAAGATGTTTAAGGTGTGTATATCAAACTTAACCTAATTTCTCTACATATATAGATATATCCTTAGAATAGTTCTAAGGAGAGAAGATATTCCATTAAGAGTTAGTGGAAGTTATAGTGATTGAAAAAAATAATATACCAAAAGGAAACACAACGTATACCAAATATATACTCTAAGGTTCTTGCAAGGGATTGAGTTAGAGCAAGATTTCAAAGGGTCTTTTGAGAGGGACTTGCATCTTCACTTGATCAAAAGTGAGAAGGTGATTGAAAGGCTTTAGTGTTTCAAGCTAGAGGCCAAACATTTGGGTGGCTTAGCATTGATTCAAGAGTTGAACCAAGAGCAATCCAATATAGTAGAACACTTGTGGTCTACACCAAATTTAGGAGATTGTAAGTATTTCGCAACTTAGATTTCCTAAGTTCTTGTGTTTATACATGTTTATGTATTATTAGTTGTGTGTTTAAATGCAAAATGGATTCATGGGAGTGGAATTCTTCATGCGATGAAGGGTTATGAGAAAGTAAATTTTTGAAATTTACTTTCTTAGGTTAGTGCTCACCACACTAATCTTAAAGCCTAAGTAGCATAACCGATTTCCTTTCATCTATCCCTCCCCCCAAGTTTGAATCTCATGTTATAATAGGGGTTTTTATCATCAAAAGAAGTGGTTCTAAAGGTAAAGGATGAGAGAAACTAATAACTAGAGAAGGATAGGTAGGAAGAGGAGTAAAAGCAAAATCTTTGGCTCTTACCTTAAGAAGAAGTTGTTCAACTTCATGGAGGCAATCTATAATCTCTAATGTGCTTGAGGACATGTATCTTGTAGAGATGATGTTCCTATTTTGAAAGGATGCAATTCCTTTCTTGAGTTCATTGAGGTTGTATGAGAATGGAGGATGGGATTTGTTTGGTTTGTCTTTTGGGTGTTTCACCATGAGAAGAATAAGAGGGTCTAGTTGTCTTCTTGGGTGCCATGGTAAAAAAAAAAGTGTAGAGAATGTAGAGACAAAAATGCTTGGTAATTTTGGAGAAGAAGAATAGTAGAAAGAAGAGAAAATAGAGAATGGGAGAGAATTGATGTGTGTGTGCTTGTATAGTCTTTATATAGACTAAAAAGAAGTAAATGCATGTAAAGGAAGATTTTAAGAGTCATAAATCACTTAAAAAATTGTTCCTAATTTGAAAAGGCATACGTATTTGAGACAAAATTTTGGTTTCTTAAGTCTGCCAAGACTGCGCTCATGGTTGTTACATACTTGTCACAATCGTGATATGCACAGTCACGATCATGATCACGACTGTAATTATGATTGTGAGCACCACGATGTAAGACTGAATAGGTGTCATGATCTGAACCGTTGTAAGTAACGGTCATGACCAAATTTCATTTTAGTCCCCAAACTTTTAAAAAACATACAATTAGGTCCTGAAAACTTTCAAAAAGTGTGCAATTATACCCTTCCCAAGTAAAAATTTAAAGAAAAAAAATTTGCAAAAGTTGATAAAATTAACCACAAATTGAAATTTATTTTAATCATGTAAATGTAACTAGGGGTCTTAGACACATTTTTATATGCAATTTTATTAATAAATCAAATAAATTAGTTTTATTGATTCACTAATGATTATGCTTAAACAATCAATCAAACGTCTGAACATAAACAATCATTCAAACGTCTAAACATAAAAAATCATTTTAACATCAATTATCCACACACTCATTCAAACATGGCAATTATTTCAAACTAGACCTATCAGGCATATTGAGTTCATTTATGATGAAGTTGTGCCTATCCTCATTAAGAGGTTTAATGAAAATATCCACTAATTGATGATCAGTGTCAACAAATTCAAGTGATTTATGACCTAATTGAGCATTATCACATAGAAACTGATGTCTAATGTCTATATACTTAGTTTTAGAGTGTTGAATTAGATTCTCGCTAAGGTTAATAAAACTTGTGTTGTCACATTTAATATGAATGTGATTAACCTCAATGCCAAAGTCCTTAAGTTGTTTTTTTTTTCTATAACACTTGTGAGCAACAAAAACTAGCCACCACATATTTGGCTTCAGCCGTGGACAAGGCAATCGAAACTTGCTTCTTACTAAACCAAGAAACTAAGCATTGTCCTAAGAATTGACAAGTTTTGAAAGTTCTTTTTTTATCTATTAAGCTACTTGTAAAATCCGCATCCGAATAGTTAGTTAGGTCAAAGGACTCATTCATAGGGTACTAAATTCCTAAATGCATGGTTCCTATAAGGTATTTAAAAATTCTTTTGACAACATTTAAGTGTGATTTCTTAGGACAAGATTGAAATATAGCACATAAACATGTAGAAAATATAATATTGGGTCTACTTATGGTAAGATAAAGAAGATATCTAATCATACCTCTAAATCGTTTTTCATCAACTGGCTTTTCACTCTTATCCTTGCCAAGCTTAGTAATTATGCTCATTGGAGTTTTGCTTGCTTTGGCTCCATCCATTCTAAACTTCTTGAGTATGTTTCTAGTGTACTTAGCTTGGTTGATGAAGATCCCCTCTTCTCCTTGCTTAATTTGAAGACCTAGAAAGAACTTGAGTTCTCCTATTAAGCTCATCTCAAATTCTCCTTTCATAAGCTTGGAAAATTCCTCACACAAAGAATAATTAGTGGCACCAAATATGATATCATCAATATATATTTGCATAATTAACAAATTATTTTTGGATTTCTTTATAAATAAGGTTGTGTCAACTTTGCCTTTAGAGAATCCTTTCCCTAAAAGAAAGTTACTCAACCTTTCATAACAAGCTCTAGGAGCTTGTTTCAATCCATATAAAGCCTTTGAAACTTTAAAAACTTGGTTAGGAAATTTAAAACTTTCAAAACATAAAGGTTGTTTAACATATACCTCCTATTGAATAAAACCATTTGAGAAGGCACTTTTCACATCCATTTGATAAAGCTTAAAGTTCGTAAAAAGATGCAAATGCAAGTAACATCCTAATAATTTCTAACCTTGCAACGGGGGCAAAGGTTTTATTATAATTAATGTCTTCCTCTTGATTATAAACTTTAGCTACTAGTCTAGCTTTATTCCTAGTTATGGTGTGTTTTCATTCATCTTATTTCTAAACACTAACTTGATACCTACAATAGGATGATATTTAAGCCTGCGAACTAAATTTTGTACTTTATTTCTCTCAAATTGATTAAGCTTTTCTTGTATAGCAAGCACCCAAAACTCATCACACAAAACATCATAAACATTTTTGCGTTCAATTTGAGAAATAAAGACTAAATTAATAAAAGATTTAAGATGAATTCTAGTTGTTACCCCCTTCAAAGTGTCACCAATGATAAGATCTTTGGGATGGTCCTTCTTGAATTGCCAATCTTTGGGAAGTTCCTCCTTCAAAGTGAGTTGAGGAATATCCTCTTGCTTTTTCTTACTTGGAGCTTCTAGCTCCATTGGCTTACTAGCATCATTTTCTTGAAGGTTCATCTCAAGAAGTCATCTACAACATCATCAACATAAGAAAGATCGTTTCTCATATCAAGTGGGTTAGATTCATCAAATACTACATGTATGGATTCTTCAACTGTTAGGGTTCTTTTATTGAATACTCTATAAGCTTTGCTTGAGGTGGAATAGCCTAGAAAGATTCTTTCATTAGCTTTAGAATCAAATTTCCCAAGGTTTTCCTTGGTACACCCAAATACTCTTAAATATGAGACCTTAGGTTTTCTATTGTTCCAAAGCTCATAAGAAGTTTTATTTAAAATAGGTCTTTTAAAAGCTCTATTAGCAATATAACATGAAGTATTAACGACTTTCACCTAAAAATATAGTGGCTAGCCATATTATGGAGCCCTGTTCTAGCCATCTCTACCAAAGTTATATTCTTTCTCTCTACAACTCCATTTTGTTGAGGAGTTTTATGAGAAGAATAGTTATGAAAGATTCCATTGTTCATCATAAAAAGTTTTGAAAAATTCATTTTCAAATTCAGTTCCATGGTCACTTCTAATAGAAGAAATGTAAAACTTTTTTTCTTTTTAAACTCTTTTAGCAAAATTTTGAAAAAACCTTAAAAGCATCATTCTTATGAGGTAGGAAACACACCCAAGTAGATCTAGAGTAATCATCAATAAGCATAAGTGCATAATGCATTCCACCTAAGCTAGTTACTCTAGTAGGACCAAACAAATCCATATGAATTAACTCTAATGGTTTAGAAATGGACACTCTATTTTTGAGCTTAAAAGAAGTCTTAGTTTGCTTCCTTTTTTGACAAACATCATAAGTCTTGTCCTTGATGAACTTAAGTTTGGGCAATCTGTAAGCACCCAATTTCGGGATGACTAGAGCATGGATGCGACAGAGGACCCGATGATGAAAATAGACTGTGAAATTAGATTTATTGGATTTGATTTATTGGTTTAGAACTAAATTGTAAATTATTTTTAAAATTTATT
>CATIWM010172975.1:0-17771 GCA_949671775.1 Mallotus repandus
AATAATTAACCTTAATTAAAAATTAATTATGAATGGCCAAATCATAAATAATTAAGCTTAATGAATGCTTAATGCAAATTTAAAGAAAAACCAATATATAAATCAACTTAAATTAAAATAAGTTCAACAATCCCCAACATAAATAAAATTAGTTAAACATAATATTCATCATCATCTCAAATGCAAAAGAGAAATACATTTAAAAAAAACTAAAAAAAAATTAAGAAGAAGAAGCTTCCCTTTTCTTTAGTTCATGTGCATGAACCATGCACACACACAACACTTCTCTTTATTTCTTACACACATAATACTACACACAAGTCTTTGATGTTTTTCTTATTTTCTTTTTTTTTCCTTTCCATGTTATGCCAATGGCTATTTACAGCCATTTTGCAAGAATTAAAAAAATTTAATTCTTTCTCTACCAAAAGCACTTACCAAAAGCTCCCACCACATCAAGAGCACTAACCAAAAATACCCAATCAAAATAAATTTTATTGCACCATCCATCATTATTATCACAAGTGCTTGTGCATGTTTAACCACCATTCTCTTTAATGCACCATCCACTTGCACCATCTGCCATTATTATTACAAGTGCTTGTGCATGTTTCACCACCATTCTCTTTAATGCACCATCCACTAGTAGGTTGCTCCACCATCATCTATTTAATTCAACATCTTACATAAAAATCATTATTTTAAAAGGAAAGCCAAGCACATTACTAAAAAAACTATAAACATAAAAATAATTAAATTCTAATAAAAATAAACACCATAAACATAAAGAACATGCATTAAACCAACCTACAAAAATACTACACCTAACATATAATCATTTAACATCAGATTGCTATGATTAAAGAGTTTTCTCATCATCTAACTATGGGTGGCGGGGGTTGAATTGAGATAGTAGTGACTATGGGTGTCAATGGCATAGGTTGCTGTTGTGGGGCTGCTGGAATAGATTTAGGTGAAGGCAATTGGATGGTTTGACCAGTAATCTTTTATAGAAAGAAAACTATGGCAGCATCTCTAGAAGTAGAAATGGCCCTCTCCTGAGCCATAAGCTCATGCTCACAACTCAATCTCGCCATTTCTTGCCTTCTCCAGGATTCTTCTCTTACCTTCTGATCATGTTATCTTTTCTCTACGGCGTCCAAGAAGTGCAACAAAAACTCCATCATATTGTGATTAAAGAGTTACTTTGCCCTTGGCAATCTCAGTGGGATATGACCAACATAAAAAATTTTATGTAATGGCTGCATTCTAGATCCTCTCTGACATATCCTTTCCTTGTTGATGCAAATGTCACAATTGCAAAGAATTCACCCTCCTCCATTTTTGTCTGCTCTCCTCCTTTCACAATTGGAACTGACTTTCTAACATGGATTTGGTAGCGACTAATGCTATGTCCATTCAAGTTTCAGATACTTTTAAAATGTGACGGTAGCATCCTTAACATATCAAGTGAGAGAACCTTAATACTTGACTTGTATTCCTGAAACACCCTTAGGAAACTCCATAGATGGAAAAAGCTTGATAATAGGAACTGAGGGTGGATTTTTTTGCTGTGACAATTCCTTCTTTTTCTTTGATTTTTCTTCTTTGAAACTTCTTTCCCCTCATCTTCATCTCTTGCAATACCAGAAGAAATGTCAGAGCTATCATCATTTTAATTGCTTATTATTGAAGGTTTTGAAGTCTTATTTTTTACTTTAGCCCCATTTTCTTTGACAAGGACTTGGTCATCCACTGTTTTATCTGCCATCGATGGAGACCTGTAATCTTGAAATGATCAAAAGTTTGGATCGTGAGAAAGGTAATAGAGCAAGTAATCAACTGGTGAATTTGAATATGGTATAATTGAAACAAAAATTTTAAACTTTATTTATTTTAGTCCCTTATTTTTTTATATACTTTAGTTTATGACTTTCCTTTCTTAGAAAGACACATCAGTATAATTTGATTACTTCACGTGCCTACAAGAGACTACAAGCATGCGTTGGTCCACCATGGCAAAAGTAGAGTTAAATAGAATAAGAAAAATATTTACAAAGGTGAAATAGGTTTTAAATAGAAGTTTAGATGTTGTATTGGTTATAATGAAAGTTAAGGGGTGCAATGGGTCAAAAGGGTAAATTTCAGGGGTGAAATAGAGCATTCGGCTATATATATATGCGCAAAGAAGGCAATAGCCTTCTAACATGTAAATGGTAAAATATTTTATCTTATACCTTATATTTCTTGTAGGTACACTACCACAAGCTTATAATCATATATATTTAGTTTTATTTTAGTTTATTTATCGGTGAAATAATAAAAAAATTCTTTTAATTACGGCATTGAAAAAGTAACGAGTTCAATTTCTTACCTAACTGCAGAGTAGTAAAACTCATTTTAAATTTAAAAAAATAAATAAACAAAAAATGTCAAAAGAGAAAAAAGAAAAAGAGCAAAATGGGATGGTAAATGACCTTTTCATAAAAAAGACTTGAGCTCATTTGTCGAACTTCACTGTCAACTTCCACATCTATGACAAAGGGACTGGAGATAAATGCTTGCAGAAGAGAGCAATTCTCTACCCACAACACTTTTGAAGATGGACATTCAATCAATTTAGCAGTACAAAATCTGATGAACATTGGAAGACCTTTGAGTTTTAGAAACTCTAATTTGGGAAAGGACACCATTGCAATCTCTTCTTCTTTCATTAATTCTCTTGCAAATACTATTTCTCTAATACAATTGCAATCACTTACCTCAAGCATTTTAAGTTGTGCAAGATTTTTAACCATGGAATATGTAAATAAATACCTTAAATTCCCACAGCCCTCCATATTGGTAGAAGATAGAGTTGTACCAACAATCAAAATATTAGCAATCAAATTATGAGTTGATGGAGTGATAAGGAGTCCCATAAATTAAGGAGTAATAAGGATGAATCTACTCACATTAACAGCCCTATTAATGGAGATATTTTAGGAGATAACAGAGGTAAGAGTGCAACAACTTCAGCCCAAGATGGTAATCTAACCAAGAAAGGTTACACTGTTGACTAAATCATTCTACTTCTATCATGGGTGATTTTTTTGCTGATTTTGTGGAGTTATTCTTTTGAAGATCCTTTCTTTATTCTCTTATAACAGACTTCTTAATCCTTCTAACATGTCAGTCTCTTTTATTTTTTTATAAATACTGCACTATGGTCTTGTAATTGTTATCAATTAATAAAAACACAAGAATTCCCTTGTTCTTTTAAATTTTCTCTTAGTATCAGAGCTGGCTGTGTTCATCTAGCACAATAGTATCTAGCACAATAGTACCTTCAACAATCATGACCACACTATCCCTAAATGTTGGAAATTTCATTACACTTAAACTCACCTAATCAAATTATCCTCTGTGGAGAGAACAAGCCTTAGGCTTAGCTGAGAGTCAAGAACTAGTAGGCCACCTTACCAATGAAGACCCAGCTCCCTACTACACCAAATCCAAATTTATAGATGCTGAAAACACCACACTAAAACTGACAGAAGAATACATTACCTGGAGAAACTCTGATCGTCTTCTCCGAAGTTGGATCATTAGAACACTCTTTGAAGAGGCTCTTGGTCTTGTTATTGGTTTAGAAACAGCTCATGCTATTTGGGAAGCATTAAAAGATGCTTATGATTAAGATTCACAAGAACGAGAGCTCACACTACGTCAACAATTGACATATCTCTGCAAGGAATATGAAAAAACCATTGGAGACCACATTCGTATTTTAAAGGTTTATATGATAATCTAACATCCATTGGAAAACCTATTCCAGATAAAGAAAAAGTACTTTGTCTTCTCACCAGTCGTGGACCTTAGTATGAAATACTTACAACTACTATATTGAAACCCCAAGACCTTCATACTCTAAATTGGTTTCACAACTTCAAAGTCTTGATCAATGTCGCAATTGGTTTTCTAATCAATCAAATGTGCCAATCTCTCAACTCTCTCCTCATCTAGCATTCTATGGTCACCAAACAAAACAATCTCATAATACATCTCCAAGAAATCACAATAACATGTTCATATCTTCAGGCTGTGGGTTTCAAACACAATAATCTAGGCACTAAAACCAAGGCCATTTGAATAACTTTTCATCTACCGAACAACAACGACGACCTCCACCACCAGGAGAAATACACATGACCTCAATTGAGAGAGAACTATATCGAGATGAAACATGCTAATACTATGGGAAAGCAGGTCATATTGCAAAAATTTACTGGTGGGTGCCAAAATGAACTGTTCAAAATGATGAAAGCCGCAAGCCCTTGCTGCTCTTACTTTAGACAATTCCATTGCTAAAACTGAGTGGACTTCCAATGCCGGAGCCTCAAATCATATGACAAGTAAAATAGGTATGTTAACTAATACTCGTAACTACTTTGGATCTGATTCAATTATAATTGGAGATGGTTCTTCTATACCTATCACAAGCATTGCTGAATCATTTGTCAAACAAAAAAAATGCAACTTTGCCTCTTAATGATGTCCTTTTAGTTCCTGATTTAACAAGAAATTTACTCTCTATAAGTCAACTAACCTCTCAATTTCCTGTCAATTGTGAATTTTCTATGTTGATTTTTGTGTAAAGGATTGGAAAATAGGAAAACCAGTAATAATAGGGACATGAAAGGATGACTTGTATTTCCTGTCTAACACACCAGAAGTGCATTTTTCCAATCGCTTCAAATCTAACACAACAACTACTTGGCATCAATGCTTAGGACATCCTCAATTTTCAGCTTTACAATATTAAAAAATAAAGGATTGATTGATGTTTTAGGATCAATAAAGGGTGAACATTTATGTGATAGTTGTCAATTAGGGAAGCTTAGTAAATTACCTTTTTCTCATTCTGAACATTCTAGTTTTGGTATTTTTGAAAAAATTCATTGTGATTTATAGGGACCAGCCCTTGTTTTATCTATTAAAAAGTTTAGATTTTATGCTTGTTTAACAGATGATTATTCAAAATATAGATCATTCCACTGAAACATAAATTAGATTTTTTTACTGCTTATTTAATGTTTAAACAATATATTGCTGGCAGTTCAATAAAAAAATTAAAATCTTTCACTCATATGGTGAAGGTAAGTTTGTGAATTCGAAACTATAATCTCATTTTCTTTCGATAGGTATGACTATGCTATGTCATAGTAATGCTCCTCTTTTCTTATGGGTAGAAGCCTTTACTACAATAGTATATCTCACTAATCATTTGCCCTCATCCTCACTTAAATTTGACACTCCATATTTTATATTTCATGGTAATCATCCTGATTACTCATCACTTCATGTTTTTGGCTCTAAATGTTTTCTTTATACTTGGGACACACGAAGCCATAAACTTAATCCTAAGTTTGCTTTATGTGTTTTTGTGCATTATATTGTCCATTGCACTTATGAAACATTGGCCAATACGACAGCTTGATGTTAAAACTGCATTTTTACATGGTCATATCTTTGAAGACATATACATGCAGCAACCACCAAGTATGGCAGACTCTCATAACCCAAATTATGTGTGTAAACTTCAACGTTCTCTATACAACCTCAAACAAGCACCTCGTGCTTGGTTTGATCAATTCAGTGCCTTTCTTCTTATGTATGGATTCTTTTGTAGCTTGGCTGGTCCATCTTTATTTATTTTTTATTATGATCATGGCTCACTTGTTCTACTTTTTATGTAGATCACATACTCCTCACAAGATCAACTTTTGAGCTTGTAACCTCATTTATTCAACTCCTAAGCAAAGAATTAACTATGAAAGATTTAGGACCGATTCATCATTTTCTTGGTGTAGAAATTACACACACATCTACTGGACTTCATTTGTCTCAATCTCACTATGCTCTCACCATCCTTGAACGGTCCAACATGGTTGATTATAACCTTATGAGTACACCACTTGACACACACCCTAAAATACCATCAAATGACATTCTCCTTGATGATCCCAGCCATTATCATGGCATTGTTAGTTCCCTTCAATATCTTACACTCACTCGACCAGTCCTCTCTTATAGTGTTAATTATGTTTCATAGTTCATGCATGCTCCTACACTTGCTCATTTAAAATTGGTTCATTGTATACTTTGATATGTGAAAGGTACAACTGACATTGGGTTACATCTTTCTTCATATACTACTCTTAGTCTTTGTGCTTTTTCAAATGCTGATTGGGCTGGATGTCCCACCACGAGGTGATCCACTACTGCTATTGTACCTTCCTTGGAACCAATTTGATTACATGGTGTACCAAAAAGCAACATACGATCTCACGTTCCAGTACCGAAGTAGAGTATCGCGCCATGTTCAACACTGCAGCAGAGATTACTTGGCTAACTTACATTCTTAAGGATCTTCATGTTCCACTCCCCTCTCCTCCCACACTCTACTGTGATAATCTTAGAGCTCTGTACATGACAATTAATCTTATGCTTCATGCCCGAAGTACATTGAGTTGGACTACCATTTTGTGCAAGAACGCATTGCACTTGGACTTCTAGTCACTAAACATGTTTCCACTGATAAACAGGTTGCTGACATATTTACCAAAACCCTTGTCAAAGGTTGTCTTTCGTTCCTTCTATAACAAACTTTGCCTCCAACCCGACTTAGTTTGCAGGGGGATATTAGCAGAATACAGAGCTGTACCAGCAACCAAAATATTAGCAATCAAATTGTGAGTAGATGGAGTGATAAGGAGTCCCATAAATTGTGGAGTGATAGGGATGAATCTATTCACATTAACAGCCCTATTAGTGGAGATATTTTAGGAGATAATAGAGGTAAGAGTGCAGCAACTTCAGCCCAAGATGGTAATCTAACCAAGAAAGGTTACACTGTTGACTAAATCATTCTACTGCTATCATGAGTGATTTTTTTGCTAATTTCATGGAGTTATTCTTTTGAGGATCCTTTCTTTATTCTCTTGTAAGAGACTTCTTAATCCTTGTAACATCTTAGTTTCTTTTGTTTTTTTCATAAATACTGCACTATGGTCTTGTAATTGTTATCAATTAATAAAAACACAAAAATTCCCTTGTTCTTTTAAATTTTCTCGCTCCATAACCAAGTTTGTTAAACTTTGAGCACATAGAGATTCTTCTATAATTTGGTTGTGCCATATATTTTCCACATTAATTGACAACAATTTCAAATCTACCAAGCTTGAAAATTGAATCTGCAAACATATATATATATATTCAAAAACATCAATATGATTTGTAATTAATTATAAAAGAATTAAATAAATATATGTGCAACATATATTGCTACATCATTGTGCCAGGGAAAGTTCTATTAAAAAAATGATATTGAGACCAACAACCACTGGAATCAACTAGTAGAAATTGTTTCTGCTTAAGTGAGGTCTCATGATTGGGTCGAACTAGATTAATCAAAGTTAAGTAGGTTCTAAATACCGGTAGTTTGGAAAATTTTAAGTGATAAATTGTATTTTTAGGATGATAGTGGAATTAACTGCAAATCTTAAAAACGATGAGTTTGTTTGTCATTTAGTTTATTTTAAGGTCAAGTCGGTTTTGACAATTATGGTATTTAGTTTATCAGTAGTGTTTAACAGATTTAAGTAGCAAGAAAATAACAAAAGAGATGGAGACCGAACCTTTTTGCAGAAAAGTAGCCGAGGAGTTTCTACTTGATCGGCAAATGTAATTTCCGTACATGTAGAATTACTAGAAGCCATCGTCAACTTCAATTGGGAGCAAAAGCTTTTAAAACTTGGAAGATATTCCAACGTCAATGAGCGTAATTGTGTAAGCACAATGACTTCATCATTGCCACTACTATCATTAACGATCTCCTCCAAGATTTCCCAACCGTTTACATTGATTTGCTGCAGCTGCGCAAGCCCTTTAAACATTGACAAGGAAAAGAGATTCTTTAATGCTTTGCAGTTGCTTACTTGTAGCTCTCTTAATTTGCTGAAGTCCCCCTCCAGCAGTCGGTAGTGAGCTATCTTCTCCAGCATGCTCAAATTATCCAGAAACAATGACTCCAACTTCGGGAAAGCAATGAAATTAGCTGCCGTCCTCGTCCGATCTACCATATATTGAATTTGATGACTGTTTTCAACATTGAGATGTTTCAACTCTGGAAAACCTTGTCCATGTAATGGATAAACCAAATTTTTCACAGACTTCAAGTCACCCAAATATAAGTTTTCACTTCTCAACAACAGGACTTTAATCCTCTCCAATTCAAATGCTTGCATCCAGCTTCATTTTCAGGGTTGTTGAGGTTTCGTACTCACCAGACCAGTCCCATTCTTCTCCAACAAATATTCTAAGACTTTCCAACTTTTCAGAGAACAAATCTTCAGGCAGCACTCGTGCATCAACCACATGTAAGTCAAGAGTTATTAGGTTTCTAAGCTTTAAATCAGCTAGCCTAGCATTTTTACGTTCACCATCATGTTCTTCGCCCTCCCATTGAACAAAGCTATTTTCGATACACAATTCCTCTAATTTTGTCAAGCGTGATAGGACATTTGGATGGATCACTTCAAGTCTTGTACAATTACTCAAATCTAAAAGTCGCAGACTGGTCAACTTCCCTATTTCTTCTGGCAGTTCACTGATTGTAGAACCAACAAAGCTGAGAACCTGTAACTTATCAAGCTCTCCTATCATAGCTATGTCTTCTGGAGAACAATGATTCAGACACAATGTTTGAAGGTTCTTAAGAAACATAAGGGATGAAGGCAGTGATGGAAAGCAGAATTTCGTCAGATCTAAGACTTTGAGCACTTGAGTAACTCTGAAAAAGCTGTCCCCAACTTTCAGGAATGGATCATTGATGGAAAGTATAAACAACTCAAGGTCTGGGGCCTCTAACACAGCAGGAAGCTGAGGGATGTTGCGATAAAGCAAGTAGATTGATGTGTAATCTTTAAGTGGATCACTGGTCGGCCATTCTTTCAAATCAGTGCCATGTGCCACGGTGAAGACATGATGCTTTTTGGATGCAAGTGAAACGGCAAAGCTATAAACAACATCATGAATTCTGAACACTTGATCTTTGTGATCTTCCAGCAACAAGCTTGAGGCTTTGAGGTCATTGATCAGTCCATAAAGTCGGTTTCTTGCTTCTTCAAATGAATTGCATCCTTTAGGCAGACCCAAACCCAGAGCGTATTTTAACAAGTATAGGAAGTCGATTTTGTAAGGTCCATTGGTGGCACAAAGTAAGAAAAGTGATTTGATTTCATCGTCTTTCAATAAGTCGAAACTCAATCCAAGAGCCTCGTCAACTCTTTCACGCAATTCACTGTCGCCAAACTGTTGTAGCCGCACCAGAGCATCCTTCCAATCACGCAAATCCTTATTTTTCATTGCTGTTGAAACTGCCACAATCAGAATGGGTAGCCCTGAACATCCGCTCGCTACTTGAATAGCTAAATGTTGTATATTAGGATGTTTCACATCACCCACCGTCTTCTCAAACAAATGCAATGCCTCATCACTCTGTAGAATCTCAAGCAAGAAATTTACACGCTCATCCATCTCTTGTAATACATTTAGATTCCTGGAAGTCATCACTACCTTGCATCCTTTATTATTATGTTCATTGCCGAGCAGAATTCCTATCTTGTCTAATTCAATTCTTGTCCGCAAATCATCAAGAATTATAAGAACTTTGTCCATCTGTTTCAATCTTTCACGTAAGAGACCTTCCCTTACTTCAATATTGTCGACATCAAACTTGAGACCCAGCCAATCTGCAATTTGTAGTTGAATTTTGCTATGCTGGAAGTTGCGACGACGACCACGTCGTCTAGCAGGTTTGTGGGTGGGATAAGAACGGTCATCAGTTTGTTGAGCAATGTTAACAGTTGGCAAAGATTTTTCTTTAGCTTTGAGAAGTAGCTCATAAGAAACCAGATGACTGTGCAGATCAGAGAAGGAGGGTGGATCAGAATGCTGTTGAAGTGCACCAAGAGCGCCATTGAAATCAGCACCGAGTTGTCGATACACGATGGCATTAAACTCTACCGGAGAGAGAACTTGACCAGCTAATGCAAGTGAATCAGCAAGATTTTTTACTTGATAAAGAAATTCAGACACAGCCTTGTCTTCTTTTTGCAGATTATGGAGTTCAATATAAAGTTATATTTTCTTTGCATTGCTTACAACGCCATATGCGGTTATAAAAGCATTCCAAACGGCGGCGACAGAGTTGAGACTTATTAAGGTAAGGGTAAACCTCTTCAGAAAATGAGCTTAATAGCCAAGAGAATAAGATCTGATCTTTGGCAAACCATGTAAGGTAAGCAGGGTTGGGTTGGTTGTCAATTTCTTTGGGTGGTGATGGCTCAGAACCATCAAGAATTCCATGGAGATTGTAGAAATTGAGGAGTGGTTGAAACTGGAGTTTCCAAGGGATATAATTTTTGGAATTCAATTTAATGGAAAATGTTTGTTGAATATGAGAAGGAGTTGAAGAAGGAGATGGTAATGGGGATAGTGTCATTGAGGAAGAAAGGATGGTGTTGGAGGATGAAGAAATCGTGTTTGAGGTTGAGGAAGTGTTGGTGGCCATTTTCAGCTCTGATACCAACTTAGAATAGGAATTGAGAATGAACTGTTATGTATTCTTGTATTGCAATGAGATTAATTTATACATGATGATACATGGGTTCTCAAGAAGAGATAAGAACAATATACAACAGAATATCAAATGCAAAAGTAGTTACATATCTGTTACATCAATATATATCTAATATATTAATTTCATAAAAAGAATATATTAATTTTTTTACTAATTAATTAACTTTTTATTTTACATATTTATTTTTCTGTATTAATTTTTTTTAGTTTTGGAAAAGAAAATAATTGTTAAAAATAAAAATTATCATCTAAATTTATTGAAAAAAATTTTCACTCAAAAATGATGTGAATGATGTGGATTATGTGGGTATTGGAGTGTGACTAGAGAGCAAAATTCTCCAAACCCAATCCAAATTTGAAGTGGATTGGAGATGCACTAAACCAAAGGAGGTTTCAACCATTTAAGATAATAAGTATTGAAGTTCTAAAATTTTTTCAATTTTTAAGAATTGAAATAATTTTTAAATATAGAAGAAGACAAATAAGATGTAAACAAGGAGGCAAGTAGGGTGAGGAAGAAGAGAAGGTCGAAGAGCGAAGGGACAACAGTGAAATAGGAAGGGTGGAGAGTGTGTATGAATGTGGGATGTTTTTAAACATGTGAATCGAAACACAAAATCCATGACAGAGCAATGTAAAGCAAGTTCGGTGAAGTTTTTGAACTCATTGTTCAATTCAAATATTAAAGCATGCCAATCTACGACAAAGCATGCCAATCTCCTAAGTCAAGATTCTCTTTTATTTCTTCTCCTGAAATGAAGCACGTTATCATTCCCTCAATAAAGCAGCCATTATCATCATCGATGCCAACGCCGCCGCCTCCACCACCTCCTTCAGCAAGTGAGAATATTGAGCCAATTACTTCATACTTCTCTAAAAGGCCAAAATTTGCAGCTCCTCCACCGCCACCAAATATGTTACATGCTTCTTCTATCAATAAACAACCAGCAATTAAGTAAAATTCTAGCTCCACTGCCACCCCCACCACCATAGGTGGTGATGTCGATGCCAAGGACAATAGGGTCCTTTGAGATAGCAAAAAAGAGTGTTTCATCTTAAAATTAACACCACCACCCTTAAATTAATGCCAAGGACACCACTCTTAAATTAACACCAATGCTACCAATTAAGTCATAACCACCTTCATCAACAACATAAACAAACAACTAAAAGGCCCTCTCAAAATATCAATAAACAACTGCCACCAATTAAGCCATAACCAATAGTATAGCCATTGCCCATTAACACCACCATTATCATCAATAATTGGGCTAAAAATAAATAGAAATTAGGGATATAATTTTATTATCTAGTTGAATTTGGCTTTCTTTTGAGTTTTGTTAACAATAATTATTAAGAAATTGAAAGGTGGAGAATGAGAAGAAGTAGCAACAACTTCAATTCAATGATGAAACAATAACAGGCAATAATAGCAGAATGTAATGGTAGTAGCATCCTCATCAGTAATAAATGAGGTGGGCAACGACGATGGAGACGGTGGGAGGCGATAGGTAGGAGGTGACGATGTGAGGTCTTAAACACTGGTGAACGAGAGGAGAAAGATAATAACGAAAAGAGAAGACCATCAACATTTCTTTTGAGTTTTATTTTGAACCATCAGTGTTTTTTATTTTAGAGAAATGAGAAGGAAGAGATTTGATGGAGCTGTGGTGTGGTAATGGTAGGGTGGTATGGTGAAGGTGAAGGCGGAAGTTTGATAGAGAAGAAGAATGGGGAAAAAAAATCAATTTGGTCAACAGATATATTTGGTAAAGTTTGTCATGTCATCACTTGAGTTAACAGAGATGAAATCCGTCTATTTAGAAAGGCTCAGAAAGGTGTTTTTAATTAAACCTTAATTTATTTGAGCCTAAAAAAATAAAGGGCTTATCTAAGCTTCAAGATAAACTTCTGAGGGCTTAAATGAACCTTATCCCAAAATTTTTATTCCACTATCATCATTTCTAGCTTTTAATGCATAAATTTCTAATTTTTTAATTTAATTTTTATAAAAAAAAATTATAAATAAAATGATAGATAAACAGGGTAAAGTGGCAAATCGCCTCTTGAACTATCATCTAAGATACAATTAACTTTAAAATTAATTGTTTTTGCTATTACACGTAAAAAATTTCAATTTTGGCAATTTACTCCTAATTCTATCTAAAAAAAGTGTATTTCACTCCCTCACTAAAATAATTATTTGTCATTAAAATAAGTATTTACATTAAATAATATTCATTTAAAACCTTAAGTTTCAATTATTTAATTGCCGATCATGAAATACCATGAGTGCTTTTCCCAACAGCCTCCATCGACCCCCTCTCAGCAACCATTGCTACTACCTCTCCCAGTAATCCACGCCGCCACCTCTCATATTCTCTTATAGAGACCAGTGCAATCTCTTCTTTTCTAATGAACACTACCTCTCCTTTCTCAGTGAACAACATTGTCTCTCTTCTTCAAAAAACCATATTTATCGATCAACAATTATTGTCCATATCAACCATCGCCTCCCATTTATTTTTTCTTATTGACTTTATTGTTGTTTATGTTTTATATTTTGGGTTTTTATGTTTTGGGAGATGTTTACGGTAGTGTTGGATTTTGCTGGATGGCAGTGATGTTGCATTTTTTGCTCCTCTCCATAAAAAGATAAAAAAAAAAAAAAAGAATCATTTTTATTCCTTAGATTTGTTTTTGCTCTTTGCTCTAGTCTCAAATTTTACTTTGTCCTCTCTTACCTTCTACCACTTGCATCAACCAATTTACCCTTTTTTTTTACCCTTTTTAAATGCTTTTGAGATTATCACAACATGTCTATTTAAATGTCTCAACATTAGTACCTATTGCCTACTTTTTTTTATGGCCAAGGTTTGTTTTTGAATGGAGAACTAATTTTCTCCAATCTAATGATGAACCTTTTTTTTTTGTTAATGTGTAGTAAATTTAGTTACATAATTTTGTAAACAAGAATTTTTACTAACTTCTATTAATTGCAGCGGTGATTTTTTTAGGCAATAGTGATATTAACAATGATGATGGTATTTGTTTGAGTTATTTTTATCAAGTTCCTATTTGAGTTGGGATTTATTTCAGTTATTGTTTTTCAAATTTTTAATTAAATTTTAATTGACTTTGAAATTTCCTAGCAAAAATTTGTTGTGATTATAATGTTTTTGGGTGGCAGTGGATTTACATTGCTGGTGGTTTTTGGTGGCAACAATTTTTGCTATGGTAGTGATGGTGGTTTCGGGCGATAACAATGGTGTTGATGGGTAGTTGTGCCGTTGACATGGTGATGATATTGGTAAATAATTCTAATTCTAATAGAGGAGACGAGGGAAAAAAGAAAAAGTATAATTATAATTATTATTTCATATTCTCCATTTGTTGTAATTGGGATGTGTGATTCACTCTCTAAATTTTGGGTAAATTGCTAAAATTGCAAATTTTTTGGATGAAATAGCTAAAAAGAAAAGTTAATTTTGGAGTCAATTGCATCTTAGATGATAATTCAGGGGGCAATGTGCCACTTTAGCCTAGATAAACCTAAGAAAGTAAGTAATTTCTCTCAAGTTTATTTTTCTCTATTTTTCCTAAATTTATCCTTGAATTCACAATACTTCATAATAATAAAATCTAATGAATTACATGTATTTTTTACTTCATTTCTTAAAATAAAAATATAAATATAAATAATATTATATTAATATATGTTTGTACTATTCAATCATTACTATACATGTGTGCGGGTAGAGGAGTTATTATAAAATTAGTCCTAAATCCTCGAGCACAATGAGCGGAGTATAAATTAATATATATTTTATTTAGTTTTTTAAAATATAAATAATATAAAATAAATTTAAATATATTAAATTAAGTACTTTATAGTTATTTAGATAGCTTTTAATAAAAAAAAAAAGAAAGGAAGCTCGCTTGTTATCTATAAATTAATTAAGTAATTTAATAGGAACTCTACTCCTTTTAAGTTTGAATTAATTAATTAATTAATTATATCTATGTTATTAATATTATAATATAATAATTTTTGCTAACTAAAATATTAGTATATCTTAAAAACATTAGTGTATCTTTAAAAAATATTAGCATATTTAGAATAACAAAAATATTACAAAACCCCATTAACTCTAGTTTTGAGTGGTTACTCATAAATTATGAAAACCTCATTAACCATTTTATGGAAATTTACTTCTTAATTTTCAATCACATTATTTAAAAAAATTTCTAATAGAGGTCAAACCAAAAAAGTATTATATAAAAAAATTTTGAGATATTAAAAATATTTAATTTTTCTAAAAAATATGATAAATTAAAAATTTATTATTGTTTATAGTGATAGTTAAAAGTGCTTATTTTTTTTTAACATTAGTCTATATAATAAATTGATTCACATGTTATCACTTTTTTCTTATTATTTTTAATTGATATATAAAAAGTTAAAATTTTATATAAAAAATTTACATATTGATTTTTCAAATTTATTTCAAAAATGGTAAAATTAAAACTTGAAAATATTTTTCAAAATTATTTTTCTTAAAAATGAAGAAAGAATTGAATAATTGTGAAATTTATTTTATAAGGATCTAAAAGTAATTTTTAAAAATACAATTAGATCCTTTAAATAAAATTGGATAGAATTGACACAATTTATAAAATTAAATGAGCAAATTGAAATTACTTTCAAAGTATGATTTAATTAATAATTGGTCTAAAGTTGAGGATAGAACATATTATTTTTTCTTTATAATGTTATTTTACCCAAATCAATTCAATTATAATTTATCATGAATTATAGTAATTCTAGTTTTACATAAAATAAAAAAGATATATTTTAAGTTTATTATTGAGGATTATTGTAATTCTTGATTGAAATTGGGATTTGAGATTCTATTCATATAAATTCATTAATTAGTATTTTTAATATAGATGTTATTGATTTTTTTTTTGTTTCACTCATCATTATTTTTTTACGAGTCGGCTAATTCTTTTTATTTTAAACGTTTCTTACACTTATATAATTTTTATTTATTTGCAAAGGTCTCGAAAGAATTAGCTGAGTAATTGCATCAATTGATTCGATGTTATGCTAACTACGATTGGTTCATACAAATAAGATGTGAGACAATGGGGAGGCAATAAAACAAAGATGAAAAAAGCAGTTGACTGTAGAGATTTTTAAAAAATAATCTTTTAATATGTGGTATGTTATTTAGTGTATGTAAATGTAACACTTATCTAGAAGTAGTTGTAACCTATCATGACTCTTCTTGTAACAATATTCAGTTGTATTATTCTTTTAATATACAGCAGACATTATTTCAAAATACTCTGAGAATATCAAACTTTACATGGTATCAAAGCATGTCTTCATCATCTCAGATTGTTCCTGTTTCTTCCTCACAACCATCAGTTGTTTCTTTTACTCCAAAGAACATACATTTTCTATTAAACTTACGTTAAAGAACTATTTATCATGGAAGGTCTAGTTTATCCCTCTCTTAAATTATCAAAAACTAAACTCCTTCATCTTACCCGATGCTTCTCCATCTCCACGAACAATCACTTCTTCATATGATGCAACTCAACAGATTGACAATCCTGAATACGATACTTGGATGCAAAAAGATCAAATGTTGTTGTCATGGATCTTATCCTCCCTCAGCAAAGATGTGTTCCCTTATGTTATCAGACACACTACATCCTCTTTAGCTTGGGCATTAGGCTCAATGATGCGGTCCAGGAGCAAGCCTTGGAGTTCTTGGAAAAATTGGACAAAGTTTGGTAGTGGCAGTTTTGTAAATAAAATAAAGTGAAACGGGCCATCGATTCCAAATCACGAGATTAACTCGTGAGACCCTATGGATTTTGGCCAAATTCGCACGTTTAGGCCTTATTAATGATGTTTTTCTATTTTTAATGACTTTTCCTATTTTCATTAGGAAGTTTATTTAGGGTTTCGTTTTGGTATATAAGCCTTATTATGCCTTGTTTACTGGCAGCTTTCATTTGACAATAAAATTATAGACTTTTGTCTTTTTTTTCCAAATTCTCTAGAATTCAATTGAATCAATAGGGATTTGAAAATTGCATATCGGCATTCTTTGTGAATCAACGATTTGTAATTTACTACCTTCCACTACATCAGGTGGTATCAGAGCATCGATCCAGAGATCATGCCGCCTAGGAGAAACCAGCGTGTGCAGGAGGTGTATGAGAGGGACATGGAACAATGGCTTCAGGAGATGATTAATGAACGAATGGACCGAGTGGTTGAACAATTGACAGATCGAATGGCCATAATTCTGGGTAACCAGAATTATCGCAGGCCACCTGCGGCTGTAGAGGTAGACGAGGAAGAGGAGGAGTATGAGGAAGAGGTACCACACAGGCATCCTAGGGTTGCTGTGGCCAATAATGATCATAGACGATGGGAGGCTGGTATGAGCACTGAAATTCCAGAATTCCATGGCAGCCTGTGCCATGAAGATTTCCTTGATTGGCTTGCTACGGTTGAGGAAATTCTAGATTTCAAGGATGTTCCTGAAAATAAACGTGTGCCCTTGGTGGCAACAAGGCTACGTGGTAGGGCTACGGCATGGTGGCAGCAACTGAAATTGACAAGAACCAGGATTGGGAAAGAGAAAATTATTTCCTGGGAAAAGATGAAGAAGCACATGCGTTCAGCCTTTCTGCCTTAAAATTTTTAGAGATTGATGTACCAAAGGTTACAAAATTTGCATCAGGGCCTGCGTTTAGTTTATGAATACACCACAGAATTCTACCAATTGATAGCCAGGAACGAAATCTAGGAGACAGAGGATCAGCTGGTATCGCGCTATATTGGAGGCCTGAATTTCCAGATTAAGGACACTGTCAACATGTTTGACCCTGTTTCTGTGTCCGCTGCCCATCAACGGGCTTTAGTGGTGGAGAAGCAGTTGAAACAGTGACCTAATACTGTCACTGAGGGATCAGGAGCAGGCAGTAGCAGTGGAGTAAAGAGGGCTCCAACAAGCAGTGGCAACGTGGGGCAGCCTAGTAGAACCAATGGCCTGAAATGTTTT
>CATIWM010173005.1:0-21394 GCA_949671775.1 Mallotus repandus
TTTTTTCCGTTCTCTTATTATTTTTTTTCTTTCCTTTTTATTTTTATTTTTTCTTTTCATTTTGCCTTGTTTATTTTTATTTTCTCCTGATTTTTCTCTCTTCCTCTTTTTTCTTACCTCTTTTTTTTTCTAATTTTTTTCTTTCTCCCATTCTTTTTTCATTTCCTTTTTGCATGATTACGTTTATAATACTCGACGAGTAGGCTTAAACATCAAACGGGGAACCAATATTTTTGAACAAATAAAATATTGGGCCGAGCCGAACCGAATTGGAAGAGAAAACTGAAATTTTGAAAGCCAAAAATTTTTAGGTTTGATCGGTTTGAACTTTGGATTGGGTTGGGCCAAAAATATATATGGGCCACATTAAAAATAAACATAAATATATATTTTTTTATTAATAATTTTGGGCTAAGCCCATATATTTACAAGGTTCAAAAAATATACAAGTTGATTAATGAAGTTAAAGCCCTAAATTTAGATATAAAAAAATTGTAGTTAGTTTAATACAAAAAAAAAAATTAGTTACAAACTGCAATTGATAAAATTCAGCAACACTGCAAGCTTAGGAATGCTATCCACCCATTTTCCAAAAATATACAAAACACAAGTAAATAAGAGATGATCAACTCAAAATCCAAAACATAAGACTACAGAATATCCAAAAAAACAAACTGTAGATCCATCTATACAACTATGATTCACCTGCACATTTAATTAAGATTAAAAGATAGATTTTGAATTAGGACAAATTATTACCAAGTTAAACAAAAGAAAAAAAAGAAGTAGCAGACAAAGAAAATAGCTCAGGACACTTTTATCAAATCATAATTAGAATTAAACCCTATTTAACTGGTAGCAAAGAAAACAACTAAAAATACTAAAAGAGCCATTTAGTGAAATTGAGGAATAATTCTAATACTACTCAAAATGCATTTAGGGTGGTGGAAGCATCATCATTACCTAAAAACTAAACACATGAGGCTCATGATAAAACAATTTCAAGCACAACCAGAATGCAACCACATTTATGGTAGTTAAACAAAAAATAAAGCTACCTAAGAAAATTAAGAATGCATTCCTTTTACTCTTAAATTAGGGTGGAAGCTTTATCATTGCCACAATTATCATTTGCTGCAACATTAACACAGGCACCTAAAAAAAAAAGGTTGAGGCACAACAAGTTGGTCACAAGTAATCAAATAACACATAGTAATAGAAGAATTGGTTAAAGAATAAAAGCAATATGAATAACAAAGAATTCAACTAACTGTGGCAAAGAAGGGCCACTGCCCACTGGTTTAAGATCTAAAAAGAAAAAACAAGAAGAAACATTAGATTGGAGGGAAGCATTGAATAAATAAACAACCAAAATAAAAAAAAATTGAAAATAGAAAAGAGCTATAACCTTTTTAAAAAGACTCTAAATCCTCCAATGTTTCTTCAATAAAAATTGTATGATTTGGTATTTTAAGCCAATCTGGAGTACATATCAAAGCCTCCACAATTGTTGGAGTGAATGAACTCCTAAATACATCAAGAACACTACCACCAGTACTGACAGCAGACTTAGAAGCCACAGTGGAAACAGGAACAACTAAAACATCTCTAGCAATGTGAGATAGAATAGGGAACCTCTCAAAGTTTAACTTCCATAATCTAAGGATATCAAAAGTTCCCTCATCCTCCACAATAGCCTCACTCAAATAAATATCAATTTTAAATCGTTTATTGCCACCCATTCCAGATTCCATTTTATGCTTCTTGAATCTGGCTTTCATTAAAGAGATTGAGTTCCCAAGAGTTGGCATAGAATTATCGAAACCTGTCTAGCTAGTTTGGCTACTTTGACAACTAGAACCAAACTCAGAACTAGCAGAAGACCCATAGAAAGACATATAATCATCAACTAATATATTCATATCATCTTTCGTATCATCAAATAACTTGCTTCCTTGCAGTTCACCATACATTTGATTAATAGAGAATTCAATAAACTTAAGTTTATATAGAGGATCTATAATATTAGCAATGAAAATCAAAGAGTTCATTTTTATGGACCCCCTGGTACTTGTCAAACTTTTATTCTATATTGATGCCCATGTTCATAACAGATAGATCACATAAAGACTGCATCTCATTAAGCATACAATTCAAATCAGAGTTTTAGAAAAGAATGTGAAAATGCCTTAGAGAGGGGGTGAATAAGGCAATCGAAGTATTTAAGAAAATTAAAACCAAAAATAAGGTATGAACAAAAAATTGAAAGCGATTAAAAAGGAAGAATAATGAACACAACGATTTAAAAAGTTCAGATTCAACAACAATCCTACGTCTCCACCTAACTTATCCCCAAGTTAGGATTTTTAAGGCTTGCTCTTATAACCTTACAAATAAGAGTTTCTAGGCTTACTCTAAAACTAATTCTCAAGTGTTTTGATGGCTAAACACTTTAACCAATTCCTTTAGAATAGAATATCACCTCCCATTTTCTCAAACCCAAAAATTAAAAGAATAAGAATATCTATTCTAACACTCACCAACTCTCATAAGAGTTATACAAAGATGAAAATTATTTAAGAGAGAATTTGAGAGCTTAATTGAATGCTTAAGAGAGAATTTGAATAATCAAGTGTCTTAAACCTTCAATTGAAATCTAAGGGTTGTTTATATAGATAAACAACTCAAATTTTAGTTATTGGAGGCATTGATTGTGTCTCCAACATCTCTTGTTAAATTTTGAATCATTTTGGACTTTTTGCAACTGATACACCGCTCACGATTGTGAGGATCAAGCCTTGGCTCATGAGAGTCAGTTTAAGGACTGCTGCATTCAAAAATATTCATTGCATGCTGTCAGGACTACATCTCATGAGCTACTCATGATCATGAGGGCAGCTCTTGAGCGGCTCAGAATTTTCACTCTTTTGAATGATGTTAGGACCGCCGCTCACGATTTGAACAGTGCTAGTGAGTAGCACTAGTGAGCGGCACAGGCCCTTTATTTTCTGCTCATGATCAACTAGTGAGACACTCGTGAGGAGACACCTATAAGTCCAAAATTGAGCATTTTTTAGTTCCATTTGCTGCGGATACTTTAGGTATACTTTTGGGATAATATACTTTAACAAAATACAGTATAAAGACAGTATTTCATATTTCTGGACATGAACAAGTAATCTTGATAAAAATTAATTTCCTACACACTTAAAAGAAATCATTAGTAACTTAAATTGATTGTCAAAGATCAAAATTAGGAGTTTGATCATGCAAATGGTCAACAATCTCCCCCTTTTTGTCTTTGACAAACAATTTAATAAAATAATAAATAATGTGTGTGTGTGTTAAAAACATTTAACAAGAAAATATTAATGCTATGTGAAATAGCTCCCCTTTTCAAATTAAATAAATGCAATGACAAAAATTAATTTTGTCCCCCTTAAAATATACAATAAATTAAAAAATTAGTATATATAAGGACAAAGGATGTTGCAAATAAAATGAGTATAAATTTAAATTAAATATTTGTTTCCTAAATATATTTCCTTATTTCTCCTCCTTTTTTGGACATGATAAGAAATATAAATTTATAAGACAAAAATAGTACATATAGCATTTTTAAAGACCGATAATTAAAATATGGTACTAAGAAAGTAAGATAAAACCATAAGGGATAACAAAGTAAGCAAAATAAGGCTTAATTACCACAAATATGCTTAAAAACATAACAATATGATCTTTAATAACAAAATATTATAACACTTACAATGCATCATAAAATAGTACATAATAAAGATAAGTGCTACTTCTAAACACATGATCATATAGCGCTTAGCATATCAAAAACACAAACACATTTTTTATCCCCCTTCGGTAAAGACAAAAGGAAAATAAAGAGATAAACTTTGAAATAAATGAAAAAGAAACCACAAGGAAACAAAAGAGATAAAATTTGAAATAAATAAAAAAGAAACCAAAAGGAAACAAATGACCAAGAACTAAAACAATGAAAACAAGATAGACCAAAACTAAGAAAATAACTAACTAAGCGTCTTAAGGTTCTTGGAATGGAGGAGAAGGTGGAAGAGGAGGATTCCAAGTGCATTAGATGTTGTTATGAGCATAAAGGTGATGAATGTCATGCTCCATGTGATCCATTCTTTACTCAAATCCATCAAGTCTTGTGTCCACTTAATCAAACCTTGTGTTGAAGTTATTTTCAACAATGGAGAGTCTATCAAAGAAACCACTAACCTTGCAGGTTCTCTTCAACACTTTGAGAGAAATAAGGTCCTATTTGCCTCTTCATTTAAGCTTGAGCTTGAGAATGAACTTGCTCTTGTTTTGCTCTTACATTAACACCTTCAAGACCATAATTGGCTATATGGTCTATGTCTTGCAAATCTTGTTCTAGCTCCTTATCAACATCTTCATCTCCTACTTCATTCTTCCAAACCCAAATGTTTCTAAGAATATTGAATTGTCTTGAATTTCACAAGAGGTTTTCATTAAGAAAGGAAGGAGGAAGAGAGGGAATATTATTGAGGTTGATTTCAAAGAAATTGGCAATCCTAGTAATAATCTCTCCAACATATAGTGCTCCACTAACACTATCACTTACTAACCACAAACGCCATTGAAGCCACTTTCCCAATTTAACTTCCACATTATCAATAAAGCAATGAAGTAGAAATAAATCATCAAAGGAAATAACTTCATTGCTTAAACGTCTAGCATGGAGAGAATAAGTGATGAACTTATGCACATACCAAGGGATTTGGAAGTAAGGAGAGAGGTTTTTTTGTGTCCCGTAACAAAAGGACTAGCATTTGGTTTGCAATATTGAACCTAAAAATTGTAAGGAGACTAAAGAGAGTTAGGAGAGTCAAGTCCTCCTTGATGAAAACCAAAAATAGCATTAAATTGTTGTGAGGCTAGAAACCTATCTCTACCACCCAACCTAAATTTCATGCTATTAAAGGGATGATGATCATCAACATATTGTACTCTTAAGGTAAGGGTGGAAAGAAATTCAATGATTAGAGATGGATAGGTTGGAAGAGATTCAAACGCAAAGTGATAAAAACCTACCCTGTCAAGCAAGGATTGAACTTCTTCATAGCACCCCATCTTCTCTAAAGTTGGTTAATGCATGAATTTTGAAGGAATCATTTTCCATTTTCCAAATTATTGAGTTCTTTGTCTAATTTAAGTTGAGGAGTAAGAAATTGGAGGTTGCTTCTTAGGTTACTCTTTGATAGCTCTTCTTAATGATGAAGAAACTTCTTGAGGAACCTTCTTTTTAGGAGCCATGAAGAGATGATGGAAATTTGCAAAGATGACAAGTAGAAAATAAAAGAAAAATTGCTAAGGAAAAAAATTTTATTTGCAAAAATATGAAGTAATGATGAAGAATAAGGTTCAAGGAGTTTAAATAAGCAAAAATTAAGGTTAAAACATTCAAATCACATCATAAAAAGAGAATAAAAAGATATCAAACCGTTGCAAACTAGGAAAGAGTGAAGATTAGACCAAATCTTAGTGGAACTAGGTAATCTCGCCTGTCAGGTTGCTCCTCACGAGCGCCTCATGATCGTGAGGGGCTCAGACCTCTGGTGAGCAGCAATGTCATGAGCTATTGTAGGAATCTTGCAACGGCTCATGAGGAAAAGTTCTTTTTGACCCTTGATCTTTCAAAAAATTTTCAATCATGTCCTTGAAATGTTACAAATAGGTCATTAAGCACAATAAAGACAATAATTCAAATTTCAAATCATAATCAAATTAAATACTATCATTATAAACAACATAAATAAGTACTTGAGGGATTTAAAATTTTGAATTTTGAGAACAAAAAGTATTTATGCAATTTAATGAATAAATTCAATAAACAAATGATTTAAAAAGATTTTAAAATTAAATTCAATAAGCAATCATGAAAGGAAATTTTAAAATTAATATAAGATGAAAATAATTAATTGAAATAAAATTTCAATAATTATTTATTAAAGATAAAAAAATATTAATAAAAAATATTTTAAAGTGGATTTTGATATTAAACTTTTGAAATGTATCATGCAAATGGTAAATAATTATTTATGTAATTTGCTTATTTTAAATAATCAACAAATTGAATAAAATTTAACTATGAATTATTTAAATAGAAAATATAAAAAAGCATGATATACAAAAAAATATACTAAAAATAAGTATATATAAAAAACTCTACCATAAGTGAATTTTATGAGAAAGTATCAAATACAGAAAATAAATAGAAGAGCAAAAACAAGTGAAAGATACACTTGCACATGAATCCAATCATCATTTCAACAATTTATCACATAATTAAGGCAGACTTGAACCATCAATCATACCAATCTCATGCTTAATGAAATTCAACCTTTCTTCACAAAGAGATTTCGTAAAAATGACCGCTAATTGGTGATTGGTGTCAACAAATTCAAGACAAATATCACCAATTTGAACATGATCACACAAGAAATGGTGTCTAATGTCAATATGCTTAGTTCTAGAATGCTGAATAAGATTCTTACTAAGATTTATAGCACTTGTGTTGTCACATTTAATAGGAATGTGACAAGTTCAATGCTATAGTCCTTGAGTTGTTGTTTTTGCCATAACACTTGTGAGAAACAACAATTAATTACTACATATTCGGCTTCAGCAGTGGACAAGGCAACCGAAACTTATTTCTTACTAAACCAAGAAACTAGACATTGTCCTTAAAATTGACAAGTTCCGGAAGTGCTCTTTCTATCTAATAAACTACCGGCAAAGTTTGTATTCGAATAACTAATTAAGTTAAAGGATGAACTCCTAGGATACCAAAGTCCTAAATGCAAACTTCCACTTAAATACTTGAAAATTCTTTTGATTGCATTCAAGTGGGACTCCCTAGGACTAGATTAAAATCTAGCACACAAGCAAGTAGCAAACATGATATTGGGTCTACTAGTAGTTAAATAAAGAAAGGATACAATCATACCTCTAAATTGCTTTTCATCAACCGGTTTGCCATTCTTATCTTTGTTGAGTTTGGTGGTGGTACTCATTAGAGTTTTGCTTGATTTAACTCTATCCTTGCCAAACTTTTTGAGAATGTGACTTGTATACTTGGTTTGATTGATGAAAATCCCATCTTTGTATTGCTTGATTTGTAATCCAAGGAAGAATTTGAGTTCACCCATCATACTCATCTCAAATTCTCCTTGCATTAACTTAAAGAATTCCTCACACAAGCAATGGTTAGTAGCACTGAAAATGCTATCATTAACATATATTTAAACAATCAGTAAATCATACTTGAATTTTTTATGAAAAGAGTTGTATCAACCTTTCCTTTAAAGAAACCTTTCTCTAATAGAAAGTTGCTTAATCTTTCATACCAAGCTCTAAGAGCTTATTTCAATCCATATAATGCTTTTGAAAGTTTAAATACAAGATTTGGAAAATCAAAACTTTTAAAACCCGGAGGTTGTTCAATATAAACCTCTTCTTCAATAAAACCATTTAAAAATGCACTTTTAATATCCATTTCATAAAGTTTAAAATCCATGTATGATACAAATGCAAGTAGCATTCTAATGGCTTCTAACCTTCCAACGAGGGTAAAGGTTTCATCATAATCAATGCCTTCTTCTTTATTATAACCTTTAGCTATTAGCCTTGCTTTATTCTTAGTTATGACACCTTGTTCATTCATCTTATTTTTAAACACCTATTTGGTGCCTATAATAGGATGATGTTTCAGTTTAGGAACTAAAGTCCAAACTTTATTTCTCTCAAATTGATTTAACTCTTCTTACATAGCAAGCACCCAAATTTAATCATTCAATGCATCATCAATAATTTTGGGTTCAATTTGAGAAATAAATGCTAAATTGACAATTGACTTAAGTTAAGATCTAGTAGTTACCCCTTTTTGTAGTGTCACCTATAATGAGGTCTTAAGGATGTGCTTTCTTGAATTGCCAATCCTTTGGAAGGTCATCCTTGGCAGGTTGAGATACTTCCTTGTCTTCCTCCTTTCTAGGATCTTCAAGTTCCAAAGGTTTACTAGCATTTTCATCTTGAGCTTTTGTATCCATAAGTTCACCTATATCATCATCAACACTACAAATATCCTTTGTAGGATCAAGTGAGTTGGATATATCAAATACAACATGCATAGACTCTTCAACCACTATAGTTCTTTTATTGAAAGATCTATAAGCTTTACTAAAGGTGGAATAGCCTAGGAAAATTCCTTCATCGGCTTTACAGTCTAATTTCCCAAGATTATCCTTAGTGTTTAATATAAAGCCCTTGCATCCAAATATTGTTAGATATGAGATTTTGGGTTTTCTATTGTTCTAAAGCTCAAAAGAAGTTTTATTCAAATTGGTCTTTTGAAAACTCTATTAGAAATGTAACAAGATGTGTTAACGACTTTTGCCCAAAAGTATAATGGTAAATTATACTCATGAAGCATTGTTCTGGCCATTTCAATAAGAGTTCAGTTTTTCCTCTCAACTACCCCATTTTGCTGATGAGTTCTAGGAGATGAAAACATATAAGAAATACCATTTTCACTACAAAAGGTTTTGAAAAATTCATTCTCAAATTCAGTTTTATGATCACTTCTAATTAAAGAAATACAAAAACTTTTTTATTTTTGAACTCTTTTTGCAAAATTTTCAAAAGCTTTAAAAGCATCATTCTTATGAGTGAGGAAATGCACCTAAGTAAATCTAGAGTAGTCATCAACCACTACATATGCATGGTGAATTCCACAAAGACTAGCCACTCTAGTTGGACCAAACAAATCCATATGTATAAGTTCAAGTGGTCTAGAGGTTAACACAACATTTTTAAGCTTAAATGTTGACTTGGATTGTTTTTCTTTTTATAAGCATTACAAGGTTTATCCTTAGTGAATTCAAGTTTAGAAAACCAGTCACAAGTTTATGTTTACAAAGATCATTTAAGAGCTCAAAATTTACATGTCCTAACCTTCCATGCCATAACCATGTGTCATGAGAAATAGCCATCAAGCATTTAATATTCTTATTATCAATTTTATTCAAATCAATAACATAGACATTATCAACTCTTTCACCACTAAAAATTACTTTGTCTTCATTAAGACTACTAACAAAGCAATTCTTAGGATAGAAAGTGACTTTGTTTCCCATATCACGTAATTGACTTATACTTAATAAATTATGTTTAAGACCATCAACAATCAATACATGATGTATAGATAAGGATTGAGAGTTATTGATTTCTCTAATGCCAATAATCTTTCCTTTTGCATTGTCTTCGAAGGTAGCATGTCCTCCATCTTTAGCATCAATCTTTTTGAATTGCTCTTTGTCTCTGGTCATATGTCTTGAACATCCACTATCAATATACCATTTACTTTTCATTCTTGTGGACTTCAAGCACACTTTCACATCAAAATTTACACATTCTTTTGAACCCAAACCTTTCTTGGTCTAGGTTGGTTAGTCTCAAGATAATCAAAAGGAAACAAGTTTAAGTGCAATCTTCTATAGAAGCACACATTGCTTGAGTGACCTTTGGTCATGCTTAAAAACATTCAACATTGGCAAATTTATTTCTCCTAGGATGATAAGCTTTCCTAGTGTGTGAAACATGCCTTGTGTGTTGTGAAGGAGAATGCTTTCTATAACTCTTTTGAGTCATAGTGTGAGACATACATTGGCAATGACAATGTGTATTTTGATAAGTTTATGCAACATGTTTATGTGCATTGTGTTGTGTTACATGCCTATTATAATGTTTGGTGTATATATAAGCATGTCTAGGTTGTGTGCTCTAGTTTGAGCCTTACCTCTTTGTGTCAATGGGGGATGAGTGTTATGAGACCTTCCCTTATTATTTGACACTTGTGACTTCTTAGCTTTAAAAGCTTGAGTCTTTGAGGTAGAAGCAGAATGATATGATCTTTTCATAAAATTAATATATGATGATGATGATGATGAAGACATTCCATTTTTATATCCAATTACATGAGTATCTCCATGAAATTTTTGAGAGTCAAGAATACTATCTAAAGTTTCTTTTCCTTTTTTGAATTTAGATATGGAATTCTTTAATTCTAACACTTCCTTAGAAAGCTTATGATTTTCATCACTTGCTTTCTTAAGTTAGTCTTCCAAGGAATTAAATTTTTTAAATCACTCACAAGTTTATCATTTGATTTAATAAGATTAGAAAATTCATTTTTAAAATTTTGAAATTGCTTGGTTAAGCTAGTTAACTCATTCTTATAATGTTTCTTCTTAGCAAGTAAACTTTTGCATTTAAGCATAAGTGTGCTAGCAATAGAGCTCTCATCATCATCATCATTATCATCAAATTCATAGTCATCACAAGAAGAATTGGAAGTAGATGTTACCTCATTTTTGTTTTCAAGAGCCGTGAAGCAAAGATTGGTCACTTCTTGTTGTTTGTCTTCCTTTTCGGATTCAAAGGAGTCATCCTAAATAGCTTTGAATGCCTGCTTTTTCTCCTTTGCTCCCTTGTTCTTGAATTTGAGTTTAGGGCACTCACTTCAGATGTGACCCAATTTCTTACATTCATAGCAAGTAACTTCTTTAGTTTTCTTCTTGCTTTCTCCTTCATACTTCTTGTTGAAGTCTCTAGTTCTTGAAGAATTTTTATTTCTCAAAAACTTCTTAAATCTTCTTGTGAGTATGGCAATATCACCATCTTCATCACTGGAATCTTCAAGATTTTCATCTTCACTTTCTTCTTGTGAAGCCTTTAATGCTATGCTCTTTTTCTTTTCTTCCTTCTCTTCTTACTTTTCACCTCTTTGCTTTATTATAAGCTCATGGGTGAGAAACTTTCCAATAAGCATGTCAGTTGAAAGAGTAGAAGGTCTTAAGCTTCCTCAATTGAAGCAAGTCAAGACCCCCAATCCTTCTTAGGTAGGATTCTTAAAATCTTATTGTTTACTTCTTCCTCAGTGAAATGTTTACCAAGTTTCTTGAGTGTGGTGATGAGAGCATTGAGACGATTCATCATCTTCATGATTGATTCTTGAGGCTTCATTTTGAAGAGCTCATACTCATACATGTGCAACATGTTCTTGCACATTTCCTTCGTAATGATTCTCCAAGGTTTCCTACATTTCCTTGGTTGAAATGCTATGTTGAAGCTTGCCACATTCTTCGGTTGACATAGAAGAGACTAAGGTTATCATAGCCTTTTTATTTTTATGATTTTCTTCCTTTTGATTGTTGTTCCATTGACTCCTTAGGATGGTAGTGACTACTCCCTCAACAGTAGCTTTGGGTTATTCCCAACCTTTTAGGAAAATGTCCCAAAGTTTGATAGAATCACAATCCAAATATAGCTCCATATTGAATTTCCAGTAAGGATAGTCACTTCCATCAAATAATGGTCAAAGAGAAGAAATGTTTTAAGTTTCACTTCCTATGATTTTAACTTATAGCAATTAAGTTTCTAGAATTCAAACTATGATACCAAATGAAAATGCCTTAGGGGGGGTGAATAAGGCAATTGAAGAATTTAAGAAAATTAAAACTGAAAATAAGGTATAAACAAAAAATTGAAAGAGATTAAAAAGGAAGAATAATGAACACAATCATTTAAGGAGTTTGGATTCAATAGTAATCCTACGTCTCCACCTAACTTATCCCCAAGTTAGAATTTTCAATCACCCATAATCTTATTCACAAGATTGAGATTACGAGATTACGCAAGAGTTTAAGGCTTACTCTTACAGCCTTACCAATTCCCAAGTGTTTTCATGGCTAAACACTTAAACCAATTCTTTTAGAATACAATCTCACCTCCTATTTTCTCAAAGCCAAAAATTGGAAGAACAAGAATATCTATTCTAACACTCACCAACTCTCACAAGAGTTATACAAATATGAAAATTGTTTAAGAGAGAATTTGAGGGCTTAATTGAATGCTTAAAAGAGAATTTAAATAATCAAGTGTCTTAAACCTTAAACAACTCAAATTTTGGTTATTAGAGGCATTGATTATGTCTCTAATGTCTCTTATTAAATTTTAAATCATTTCAGACTTTTTGCAGCTGATACACCACTCACGATAGTGAGGATCAAGCCTTGGCTCATGAGCATTAGTTTGAGGACCGTTGCATTCAAAAATATTCATTGAATGCTGTCAGGGCTGCCACTCACGAGCTACTCACAATCGTTAGGGCAGCTCGTGAGCGGCTCAAAATTTTCACTCTTTTGAATGATGTCAGGACTGCCGCTCATTATTTAAATAGTGCCTGTGAGTAGCGCTAGTGAGCCATGGTCACTAGTAAATGGCACAGACCCTTGATTTTCTGCTTGTTACCAGCTCGTGAGATGCTAGTAAGGAGAGACCTGTAAGTCCAAAATTAAGTGTTTTTTACTTCCATTTGCTCAGGATACTTTAGGTATACTTTTGGGATAATATACTTCAATAAAATATAGTATAAAGATAGTATTTCATATTTCTAGACATGAACGAGTAATCTTGATAAAAATTAATTTCATACACACTTGAAAGAAATCATTAGTAACTTATATTGATTGTCAAAGATCAAAATTAGGAGTTTGATCATGCAAATGGTCAACATAATGCATTTGTAGTGACATACGGAGAACTAGAAATTCTTAGTGTAATGTCATAAAAAGGCTTGAACATTTCAACCATTTGCCTATAACACTGCCAGTCAGTGAAATCAAGAATTTTATAACTTAAGTAAAGATGATTCAGTGTCTTCATATGTTTCAAATGCTTTCTCATAAAAACATGCAGTTTTCAGCATAATATAGGTGGAATTCCACCTAGCTGGGACATTAAGAGAATTAAAATTTAGACTCAATGCCAAGCAATTATGATATTTCTCTAAACTTCTTCAACCTTGTAGGAGAGTTTCGCATGTATACTATTGCCTCCTTAACCTTTTTAACAGAAGAATTGACTTCTTTTAACCCATCACTGACAATTAAATTGAGAATGTGAGTAATACATCTCATGTGTAAAAATTTAATATTGACAGAAGATGCCCCCAACTTTGTAATTTCTTCTTAAAATAGCCTATAGTAGTGTTATTAGAGGAAGTATTATCAACAGTTACTGTGAAAACAATTTTCATGCCCCACTCAAGAAAACAATCCTCTAATGCTTTTGAAATATATTCCCCCTTGTGAAATGTCACAGGCATAAAAGAAATTATCTTTTTATGCAAATTCCACCCATCATCAATGAAATGAGCAGTCACACATATATAGTTAATTCATTGGATAGATGTCCAAGAATCAGTTGTAATGTTGATTCCTTGATAGTGTGACTTCAAAAAGTTTTTAAGCTTCCCCCTCTCATTAATAAAAATATCATAATAGTCTCTACTTATGGTCCACCTATAAGGTATATTAAAATAAGGACAAGTAGTCGACATAAATTTTTTAAACCTAACAACTTCAACAAATTTAAATGGCAATTCATCATGGATAACCATTTGTGCAAGTGTATTTCTGATAGCATCTTGTTCAAATTTCCAAGTTCCTAAGACATCAGACTATGTACTATGAGGTGCTTCCACGATGGAAGGTTGCAAGGCCGAAAGTGATTGCCTAGTATCTTTACTATATGAAAATTTTAAACAATGAAACATATATTTTTTAGAGAAGATGTGCCATGTTTTTTACTATGACAGTTATATATAGCAACACAATAGATAAATTTACCCTTAGTGACAACACCAGATTCATCTTTTATTCTCTCAAAATACTGCCAAACAGTAGTTTTCAATTTAGTCTTCTTTCTTTTTTTGGCAGCAACCCGCTGAGGCTGCTCTAATGTAGGGACCGTAGGGCCTTCAACCTCAGCATTATAACTAGTGGCATTAGTATTGCCACTGGTATTTTCCATCTCCAAAAATGATAATAAAAGAACAAAGATGAAATATAATAAGTAAACAGGCACAAGAATAACATTAAAAGATCATTGAATTCACAGCAGAATAAATTTTTTGAAAACAGTATTAAAATTTTACCTTTGTGTTGTTGCTCAATAAATTTCATATCGCAGTGACCAAGACAGCGAGTAGACTAAGCTTCAAAACTTAGTCTTTGATAAGCTTCCACCCCTTTTGAAGATATAAAGTAATAACTTTAAGCTTATACTCTTTTTCTTAAAGTTTAATTTCATAACTTTAAACTTCCACCTTCAAATAGTCTAAATATGTATAGGCATATATACACAGAACAAAACAAAAAACATGATTATTGAATACATTTTCACAAAAAAAAAATGTTCGCATAAATAAATAAAATTTAATAGACATTTATATTCAAAAACAAATAACCTAATAATGGAGAGAAAAATCTATATATAATTGTGTGATGAACAACAAATTTTAAAATTATTATTTACATAACCAAAATTACAGAAAATAGATCTTTGTCACAAAGACGATTATTTTTTTTAAAAAAAATCGAATGGGTAGATCTATTAATAAATGATAGATCTACACTTAATATAACATAGATCAAACAAAAAAATATTTCTAGAACAATTTTTTTTGAAAATACTTACATAGATCTATAAACAGAGCACATAGATCTTTACATGCATAAATGATATTGACCATTTTTTCATAAATAAATAAATAAAAATTCAAAAAATATTAACAAAGTTTATAAACTAAAAGAACATACTCTATTTTATAAAAAATATACACTATATTTATATAAAAATGAATTTTTAGTCATTTTAACTAACAAAATATTGATGAATACTACAAAATCCATCAAAAAGCAAAAATATTATCACTGCCATTACCATAGAAATACATATCGTCAATAGTTTTGGCGATCTACTTAATACCACTGCGATTCAAGAAAAAAAAGAGACTGAAACTTATTTTGAGAGAATAAAAGATAAATGTATGAAGATTAAAGGTTAAGAGGCTAGGTTTCTAAAAGTTTTTTTCAAGAGGGACTAAAGAAAGACAAAGGGTGAGGCAACTCAGGCGAGACCCAATAAAGAGGAGAGAACACAAATCATTTAGGATTAGGCGGTTGTGAAGAAGGGAAGGAGAGAAATCAAATGAGATAAGGTAGGGTTTTATCTTTATATATAACCCTATTAATACTAAACAATGTCGTTTAGTTAAATTGACAAATTTGAAAATTCAGATGGGTTGGAAGAAAAAAGCTTCCCCTAACCCATCATCCAAAATCCGAAAAGACCACTTCTTCCACCCGAACTGCCTAAATCCATTTCTCAGAAATTAAACCGGATCAAAAAATTGGTTCTGTTCGGGGTGATAAATCGGATTCAAAAATGAATGACTAAAAAATACATATGACTAAAAATTTTAAAATTGTCTATAAATTTAAAAAATTATTATGTGTAGAGAAAATTTTCAATTCTTTTATCTTAAATGTATATTGTTTGATCTAAAATTTTAAAAATTTTAAAAGTTCTTAGATCTACAAAAATAAATTTTAACTTTTTTAAAAATTTTAAAAATATAAGAATATATTTATATAAACTTAAAATTTTTTTAAAAGTTCATAAATATTTATTTTGAAAGTAATTTCATCAATTTGCATTGTTTTATGAGCTAATTTTTATTAATTAATATTAAAGTTAAACTTTTCTTTAATTTTTAGGTACTTTTCTTTAATTTTTAGGTCATAATTGCAACAATTCTTTAAAAATAACTCCAATATAATTCAAACTTTAAAGATTAAGGTCCAATGGGACCAAAAAAAAATTATAAAGAAGGGATAAGTACAATTAAATACCCTATGATTTTAAGTGTTTTAGTGTAGGCGGTGGCGTTTAGCGCGCGCCCAAGTGTTTAACGACTACGGCATTATTGGGGCTCAAGGTCCACTTGGAAATACAAAATGGGCTTAGGGCCCAAATTAGAGATGGAATCGCCACTCGGATGAAAGCCAGGACACACTATACAGCAACTGGATTTCACGAAGGTTCCCAAAAGCCGTCATCAGAGATCAGGTTCAGAAATTGGGTATGGACTTTTGGAATGCCCACCCAACCTTGCAGTTGGCCTCCGTGTGTGTTTTGTATTTTATTACCTTCAATTATTGAATTATTTCCTTGTTATTGTGAGTTGTGAACATTTCCAATTTTACAATTTAGTCCGAGATTGCACATTATTCCCGTTTCATGCTTATTACCTCAACACTTATTACAAACAATAAGCATAAATTTACAAATATTCATTCAAAACAAATGAAGAAGGGATTAGAGATTATAATAATTTTTACAATTAAAATGATACTGAATTCAAATAAAATCTCTCAAGAACTAATTAATTCACTAATTACTTAGTGATTAGAAAATTAGTGGAAAAATCCTTACAATAAACAAAGGTCAGTTCTTTCTCAAAATAAGCAGTTTTATTTACAAAGAAATTGAATTAAATTTGCATAAAATAGACATGGATATTTATCTAAACATGAATTAATTACTCAATCAAACCTAATATCATGACAATCACATGCAATATTAAAGATATAAATTAGTAAAAACGTATCAAAATCGAAAATAAACCAAAAAGATACTGAAAACAACACAAACTCACAATAGATTATAGTAGGGAGGCGGCGCCTCTTTGAAGAGGTGTCACCTCCTGACCATGAGGCAATTTCAAATTGCCACATTAAGATGAGGCAACGTCTCATTGAAGAAACGTCGCCACTTCAACAAGAACACAATAATCTACATGTTTCTTAAACCCTAAGCAACTTCAATATTCATGCAAATCTACTTGAATTTGCAACAAAATTTGGTATTTCACATGTTTAGACCTTCAGTATAGAATCAAATACGCCATAAATGCAATAAAAAAGATTAAAATCAAGAAAATGAACCTTTAAAATAAATTAAAGACTAAAACTTAAAAAAAAAGGAATTCTCACTAATTTGATCAAATTAAGAGCTCCTCACTTAGCCCTCAGAGCTTGTTTTTATTGTTCATATATTTTTGAATGCAGGGACTCCCTTCTCCTTTAAAGAAATGGACTCCTAAAGCTAGAAAACTCTACTTCTTCTCCTTCTTCTCCTTCTTCTCTCTTTTCTTTCTTACTTTTCCCTTCTTTTCCTCAAGAACATTTTCCTCCCTTTTCTCTCTTTTTTTTCTTTTCCCTGAAAAATGGCCAACCTCCCAAAAATATCAGCTACCTCCCCCTTTTAGACCCTCAACCCTCCTCTTCTTCTTTTCCCCTAAACCTAAGGCTAACTCTCCACCTAGTACTTCTCATCATTTCCCCTCCTCTTTTTTCTCATTTTTTGCGTTAAAAGTCTTCTTTTCACGCACAAATTGGTAGAGAAGAGATAGGTGGCTCCATTTTTGTGTTAAAGGTTGTAATAAATAGTATTTAATGTTGCAAAGGGTAGGTGTAAAAAGGCATCGCATATTATGTCAAAGCTAGAGTGGCTAGGGCATCTGCCATCTGATTCTCCTCTCGCGGCAAGTAGAAGATTTTGCACTAAGCAAAGGATAAAAAAACAGTAGTTAAATATTCCCAATACAATCTCAGTTTATCTTCACTTCCCATTTATTGGAGATCTGTTTCACCACTAACATGGAGCCTCTATATATCGTGATTTCATCTACCCCCAGATTCTGGAATGCTTCTAATCTAAAGATATAGGCCTCATATTTGACTTGGTTACTGGTTACTTCAAATTCCAACCTTTTAGCCATCAGGATCATTTCTCCTTCTGGTGAAATCAAAATGACACCAATGCTTGCCACTCTGTTATTGACCACTCCATCCAAATACATTGTCCATGTTTGGATTTCTATTACCCCAGGTGTTTATCTAAAAATTCTAACTCCCATTCATGTTCACCACTCACAAGGTTTTAAGCCAAAAAATCTGCTATAGCTCTTCCTTTGTCACCTTTTTAGCCACAAAGTCAATGTCAAACTTAGTGAGCAGCACCAACCATTTGGCCAGTTTTCTTATAAGTGACGAAGTTTGCTAGAGATACCTCAAGGGATCGTGCCTAGAAACCGCTTGAATCCTGTAAGACTGGAAGTAATGTCAGAGCTTCGTCATGGCCCAGATCATAGCCAAACATGTCTTTTCTACTAGACTATAATTGGCTTCATAAGGCAGGAGCTTCTTGCTCAAGTAATACATTGCATGTTCGACCTTTCTATCATCTTCTTGTGCTAACATTGCACCTATCACCTCTCTTTCGATCGCTAGATACAGGATTAGAAGTTTACCCATTCTTGGTGGTTATAATACCGGAGGATTCATTAGATATTTCTTAATAGTCTCAAAACCTTGCTGACACTTGTCATCCCAGATCACTGGTTAATTCTTTGTTAGGAGCTTAAAGATTGGCTTACAAATAGTAGTCAGCTTAGCTATAAACCTACTAATGTATTGTAATTGCCCAATGAAACCTCTGACTTCTTTTTCATTCTTCAGCATGGGCATCTCTCGAATTGCTTTGACCTTGTCCAGATCCACCTCTATTCCTTTTTTACTAACAATGTGTCCTAGTAGCTTTCCAGAGGTTACCCCAAAAACACACTTCTTTGAGTTCAATATGAGATTATACTTTTCAGCTCCAGCTAGGAAATTGTCTAAAGTCTCGAAGTGTCCTTCCCGTGTTGGGAGCTTTACCATCATATCGTCCACATATACTTCTATGTCCTTGTGGACCATGTCATGAAGCAGAGTGGTAGCCATCCTTTGATAGGTAGCTCTCGCATTTTTCAACCCAAATAGCATGACTAAATAGCAATAGACCCTTCATTCAGTGATGAAAGAAGTCTTCAGCTTGTCTATCATGACCATCATGATCTGGTTGTATCCCGAGAAACCGTCCATGAAAGAATATATTGCTCTAGAGGCTACACTATCCACCAAGGTGTCAATATGCGATAGGGAAAATCATCTTTTGGACAAGCCTTGTTCAAATCCCTGTAGTCTACACACATTTTGACCCTTCCATCCTTCTTAGGAACTGGCACTATGTTGGCTAGCCATTAAGTATCATCCACTACTTCCAAGAACTTCACTTTCAGCTACTTTTTCACATCTTCTTTGATCAAAAGATCCCATTATGGCCGCAATCTTCTCTTCCTTTGCTTTACTGGCGTAATGTGAGGATATGTCGGGATTCTGTGTTCTGCAATTTCCCTATCAATTCTAGGCATATCCTAGTAACCCCAAGCAAATACTTTCTGTCTTTTTCTTAATGTTTCTTCCATTTTTATTCTCTCAACAGGAGTTAAATTAGAAGCAATAATTATATTCATAGAATTATCACATGTGCCCAAATTAAATGATTTAGTTTGAACTAAATTGATGTCAAATATATGCATGAAGTGATCATCATAAATAGAATAATCGTTAGGAAACACATCACACAAATAGGAAAAGCCAGACTCTATTGCATTAACTTTGGAAAAGAAAATATCATTATTATTAAACATTTTTATAAGAGAAATGTCAAGATCATCATAGAAGACATCTATGATAGAATTAAAGATAAAAGATTCGAAGCCACATTCCTCTTCCTGATCTTCAGCATCGACTCTGTTGTAGGGATGTCTTTTCTTACCTCTGGAGCCTGCACCAATTCCTCCACTATAGGTTCCTCAACAGTAAGTTCTTTAGCCCCAACTATATGCTTAGTGAAGATTTTAAAACCAGGGACCAACTTTTCTACTATCATCAACGGTTTAGGATTGCCGGTGTAGCCCTCTTCCACGAAGGTTTCCCATAGTGAATTCTTTTTCAATTGAGTTTCTACCTTTTTCTACCCATACTTGGTCTTAGCTTTATTTTCCTCCTTAGACTCACTTGCCTCTAGATATCCTATCATGTGCTTTAGAATCGGTACTTTTGATTCGACAAATCCCAATGGGCCTTGCTAGTTCTTCCCGAGCCCCATCTCGGACATGAAGTTTATATTCTTCATCATGCTTGCGATCTTAGGATTTAATTCATCTTCATAAATTATGCAAACTTCGAAGCACGGACTGACCAGGATTTCATTGGGAGCCAACTTCAATGCAACGACTGCAACTTCAGTTTTTGCTGTTATAGTGACCACTCTCCCCTCATGTGGAAACTTAATTTTCTGGTGCATAGTTGATGGCACTCCTCCCAAGGGATGGAACCATGGCCTTCCCAATAACACAGCAAAGGTGACAGGGATGTCAATGACAAGTAAGTTGACCCAAATGTCAAGGGGTCCTATCTTGACCAATGCCCTAAAGGTTCCTTCAACAGGCCTTATCATCTCATCATAGGCCTTGATGACTACCTCAGATGGCTTCAGATCGAATACTGCCAGTCCTAACTTAAGCAAGATTTTCAAAAGGCATACATTGACAGTAGATCCATTATCCACCATCACACAGCAAGTGAGTTTCCCTTTCACTTTGGCGTTTATGAATAAGGCTTTTGTTGTGGTCTCTGTCTTCCAAAGGTAAGTCATCATCTGTAAAAATAATTGCCCCCAAGGAGACTCTATTATTGAATCTACCATTTGGTTAGGGGTATGAGTTACAAGAATCTTCCTATGATCAAGGGCCATAACCAATGCCTCCCGATGGGCTTTGGATTACATCAGCAACTCCCAAATTCTAGCGAGAGTCTTCTCATCTCTCTTAGTTTCAAAAACCTTCTCATCAACTTTCAGTTCCTCTTTTGAGCCAGTTTTCTCTTCCTCAACCCCACGGATAGAGCTTCTACTTCCATCTTTTAATCTTTTCCAGATGATCTCTCTTAGTTTCAAAAACCTTCTCATCAACTTTCAGTTCCTCTTTTGAGCCAGTTTTCTCTTCCTCTGACCCCATGGATGGAGCTTCTACTTCCATCTTTTCATCTTTTCCAGATGATTGGGCTTTCTTTCCTTTATCACTCTCCCACAGATCAACCACCTCTCCTTCCTAATCATCAGAATTCTAAATATCAAGAACGTTTATATTTAGCTTCATAAGTTGTTTGCTCAGATTCAAGTCCTTGGTTATAGATTTTGGGGATGTGGATGTGGCATCGACAAAGGAATTAATGACTTGTTCCTTTGTCAAACCGGTATTAATCATGAGAATGCGGCGATTTGGTGGTAGCACATTGTAAGCACCCAATTTCGGGATGACTAGAGCATGGATGCGACAGAGGACCCGATGATGAAAATAGACTGTGAAATTAGATTTATTGGATTTGATTTATTGGTTTTAAACTAAATTGTAAATTATTTTTTAGGAAATATTATTTTTATTTTAATTATTGTTATTATTAATTTTTTTTTATATTTAAAATAGATTTACAAAAAATTTAAGTTTAAAAAAAAAAGAAGAAGACAAAGTGATGAATGGGCC
>CATIWM010173061.1:0-50647 GCA_949671775.1 Mallotus repandus
CACCACACTAACAACCAACCAACAACAAAATCATCACCATTCAATACCATCACCGACATCAGGGCACAACACCACACCAAATTTACCAAAACCACCGTCAAGACCACCCAAAAATTGCCCCATACATCATTATCATCAACAGCATTACCAACAAAACTATAGCATAATACAATAAAATAAAATAAAAAGTATCTTTGAAGCAACAAATAAGAGATCAACAACTTGCAAAAAAAAAAAAAGCAAAAAGCAATAAATAACCAAAAAATTATAGAATTTTTTTTTAATCAAGAAAGGCAAGTTCTTCTTCTTCTTCAACTTCAACAACCTCTCTACCTCATCATTCCTTAACTGAAACTTTATGTTCTACTTTGCTATGCTTTTTTACAATTAAAGGATCACCTGTAATTTGATCAGTCATGTAAACCTTCTTCGACAGATCAATTCTGCTAGTGCACCTTTTGTTGCTTTATTCATCTTCCCATTCTTTAGCTCCTTTGCCTTTAATGACTAGTGTTTATCTTCCACAAAAACCTTCACATCCCAGCCATATCGGAATCCAAAGCCCATGCCATAAAAGGGATTTTCCACAACTTGATCTATCATGTTCAGTACCTCACTCAGGCTCCTACTTGGCCAGAATCGGTCCAACATGCCTGCATAAATACAATGATTTCATGCCAAAGTCTCTGTTCTTAAAAAATAGCTATAAAAAGAAATAAAATGGTTACCTAGGAATAAGAAAACTGGAAGACGAGGGAGACTGCAATCATAATAGTGATCATCTTCAATGTCGTTGTGGACTTAACAAAAAATAATAGAAACTTGTAAAACCAATAGTACTACAAACAATAACATACAAATTAATAACAATATCAACAAGAAGCAAAATAAAATTACCCAATTGATAATTGCGTTATTCAACAATTACCTAATAACCTAATCACCACCACCACCACCATCATCAAGATAAAATTACCCATTAACGATAGTAAAGGGTAGTGATAATTTTGCATGAAAATAAGTATTGTAGGGTGTGGGAAGCTTTATTTGCCACCCCTTTAAGAAGAACAAAAAGTAGAGCATCAACAATAGAACTGGTGATAGTTGTGGCGAGACATCACCGGTTGAGGTAGCATCGATGTGGGTGGTGGAAGCAACATTGATGGGATAGGTGTAGGCAATATTGATGCGATGGGTGGATGTTGGTGAAGGTGGGTGGAGGTCACGTCGGGTGAAGGTGGGTGGAGACAACATCGGTAAAGGGAGGCGAGGACAAGAAGAGGCAATGATGGTTGTTGGTCGAGAGGAAAGGAAGCGCTGATTTTTGGGAGAGGGGAGGAAGCGTTGTTTGCTGAGAGAGGAGAGGTAGTGTTTGCTGAGAGAGAAGAGGTTGCACTGGTCAATGGGACAGGAGGCGGCGACAACATGGATTGCTGAGAGAGGTGGCGATAATGATTGTTAGGAGTGGGAGAGGTCGCGGTGGTGGTGGTTGGGAGTAGTCGAAATTTTTTTAAATTTCTTTTATGATTATTAAAGCCTAATGCTTTAAATAAATATTAATTAATGAAAATAATTATTTTAATGAGAGAGTGTAATACACTATCTTTTTTAGCTAAAATTTAGGTTAAGTTGCCAAAATTATAATTCTTGTGGGTGAAATAGTCTAAAAAGTTGATTTTGGAGTTAATTGCACTTTGCATGATAGTTCAGGGGTGAATTGCCACTTTAACCTATATATATATATACACAAATGGGGCATAAAGATTGCATGGCCATGTGAATTGGTTAAGGGCATGACCTAAAATGGGACCTACATTCATGTGGCCCATGTCCTATTAGGTGGACACATTACATGTAACATATTTTTTATTTTAAAAAATAGTGTTATATATATATATATAATTTACTATTTTATTACGGAATCAAATTAAAATATGAGGTTAAAGCTTTGATAAATAGTTTAAGTTCAATTTCAACACTGTAAAAAGAAAAAAAAAAAAGAGATATAGAGTTCTGATTCTATTATTTTTAATAAAATATTTATATTTTTATAATTTAAACTACCCTCGGGCGACTTAAATTCCCAGTCTAAATACTCTCCCTTCAAGCCATTTAAGGACCAAGTGAAAAAAAAAAAAAATCTATGGGTTGATTGATGTTGGAGATTAATGATGAATATCATAATGCACGACAGACAAAAAAAAAAAAAAAACAAGTAAAAAAATCACTGCACATGAAAATCGTCACTTTTTCCTAAATAAATGTACAATCCGTACAAGTCCGTAACACCTCACCGTCCATTATGTTTTGTATCTACCCAAAAGAAAAAAGAAAAAAGAAAAAAGAAAAAAAAAATCATTAGGTATTTGATTTGAACTGCTACTATGTGAAATCTATGTGCCACTTGATCGATTTAAGTTGCACAAACTTGAAAAGATTCATCCTAAGGTCACTGTATTCTCAATATTTTTTATATTTTATCTCTATATTAAATTTTATATACATTATATTTTTATACTCTCAAAAATTTAATATCTAATTTAGTCCTTATAATTTTAATTTTTTATTTAATCTTTATAATTTTATTTTTAACAATTAAGTCCTTAAAATTTTTTAAAACAATCCAATTAAATTTATTAAAAATTTCAAAAATTATATATTTTTAATTTTTATGTAATTGAAATTTAGATAATTTATTTTTGGTAAATTATAATATTAGAAATATATATAATATTAGAAATTTTAAAAATATTTATAATAAATAGTGTAGATTTTAATTGTTCATTAAACATTCAAATAATTAAAAAATATTAATGAAAAAATAATACACAATAAATTTTAACTAATAAAAAGACACGTTTATTATTTAGTAAATGAAATATAATAAATTATATTCACACATACATAATTTTTATTTTCTATAATATTAACTTTAAAGTTATGAAATTTAAATTAATACTTGATGTTGAATATTATCTTACACACAGTCATCTTTTTTATAATTTTAAATTTTTTAAAAAATATATAGTTATAAAAAAAATAATATATCAATCATTTATCATAATATATTTTTGTGTCTTTTTTATTAGTTAATATAATAAAAAAAATAGTTTATGTGTAAAATTATCAATTATAATTAGTGTAATATAAATTATAATTTTAATTAATAAAAAAGACACATAAACTATTTAGTTAATAAAAAAGACATTGTCATCTCTCCTATCTTACATGTGAGCTAGATTATATAAATTATATAATATATTTTTTGGACATCAATTATAAATATATTTGGATAGATATATAAATTTTATACGTGTGAATATAATTTATTATATTTCATTTATTAAATAATTTACGTGTCTTTTTATTAGTTATTTTTTTTTGAACGAAAACGTATCTTTTTAGTAGTTAAAATTTTATCGTGTATTGTTTTTTGTTAATATCTTTTAATTATTTAAATATTTAATGAACAATTAAAATCTACACTATTTATTATAAATATTTTTAAAATTTCTAAAATTATATATTTCTAATATTATAATTTACTAAAAATAAATAATCTACATTTAAATTAGATAAAAATTACAAATATATAATTTTTGAAATTTTTAATAAATTTAATTGGATTATTTTAAAAAAATTTTAAGGATTTAATTGTTAAAAATAAACTTATAAGGATTAAATAGAAAAAAATTTAAAATTACAGGATTAAAGTAGATAATTTTTTTAACAGCCGACTATCTTTTTTATCAAATAAGGGCTCATTATCAAATTTTTGAGAGTATAGAGGTGTAATGTGTATAAAATTTAGTATAAGGGATAAATGTAAAAAATGTTGAGAGTACAGGGTTTCAGAATGCGTTTTGTCCACAAACGTTGTATGTATTATGAAATCGGAAATCCAATAAAAAAATTTGATTAATATTATCAATTTGATTCAATTTTTATTTTTTAACAAATATTTCATTTGTCTCGATTTAAATATGCACCTCTAATACTAACTGTTTTACTATATTATATTGAGAAAACGAAAAAAAGTAAAATTCAAACTGTGCTCCTTTAGATACTTAAATGACTTGTGTTATGGCACCACATAAATGCTAGCGCATACCAACTAAAAGATTATAATATTAAAATTAAGGAGTTGAGTTAAGTTGAATTTTGGCTAACTTACACTTGACTTATTTATAATCAATATGAACTCGAGCTAAATCTATTTTGGTACTCGGTGTTTGTGAGTCTAAACAAGTTTGAGTAAGTTAAAAGAAAATTTTAAAAATATAAATTATAAATAAAATTATTTATTAAAATTTTAAAATAAATTATTTACTAAATAAGTTATAATAAAATCATAATTTTATTTTAGTAATGATTTTTTAAATATTTCTTACATTTATTATGAATAAAATTTATATATTATATATCTAAAATTAAATAATTAATACAAAGAAATCACGAGCTAACTTACAAATTATTTGCAAGTTTCACAAACTGAAATTTACATAATTTGAATTTGGCTTATTTATTAAACGAGATTGAATATAAAAATTCAAATGAGCTTTTATCGAGTTGAGTTGCGAGCAATTTGATTCATTTACAATCCTAATTAAAATAAAGTTGATAGATGATAAGAATATTATATGAATCTCATAAATTTATGTTGACATTTATTATGTTTATGTTATTATCGCTCATTTTGCAAGTTAACACATTAATTTGTTAATAGCAAATTTAATCCTTTAATTATAAATATAATGAATTGATGTATTTTATATTTATTTTAAACACAATAAATATTTATCAAATTTATTTATACCAATATAATATTTTAAAATTTATAGCATCTGAATTTTATTCTTTTATGAAAATATATGAATAATGTAGTATTATGTTTTTATTAAACAAATAACTTGTAAAGGAGATTCAAAAATATTGTATTAGTATAAATAATATTAATTTACAAATTAATATTATTCACACTCGAATTGATCCAAATTTACACAATACTTGGATCTGAATATAATATAATCGTATAAGATTAATTCGTGTTATCATCCTTATAAATGACATATTATATTCAATTTCATTATTATTTGAATGCATAATAATTAACTTCCACATATTATGTTACAATTTTATCAATTCTCATTTAGGGATGATTATAAGTTTTTTTTAAAAAAAAATTAAAAATAAAGAAAAACACTTTGAGATTGGGTTATGCCAATAAGGAAGAAAATGTGACATAGGTATCCACAAAAAGTTGTCACTAATGGGGGATGATATAGACTTCATTTTCATGGATTTTATGATTTGATAGCATGATGTGCAATATTTTTTTTTTAGTTGATGTGCAATATTTTTGTATATGTGCAAATTGAATATATGAAATGTTAAAAAAAAAAGAATATATAAAATTGTGTTGTTATTGCAAGTTGTCGAAGCTCAAAAGTAATTACAACTTTCCAAATCTTTTTTTTTCTTTCTATTTTTTTTTTTTTGGCTCCTTTCCTTTTTTAACATCCGCATTAAGGACTTGCATGGATTTGACAATGCCTTCATGTACGGTACCCGGCCACTTCGCCGCCTAAACTTTTTTTTTAGGCCGACCTCTCCTCTGCCCGTCACTACTGATGGGATATAGCGACACTACAAAAAGTATGGAGGGCAACGACAGGACGAAAATTGACTAGCTTAGTAAATTGTATTTTAGCGTCGGCCGAATACCTATTTTTACCTCTAAACTTTATCACTTTGATCTATTTCACTTTTCATCTTTTATTTTTTTCTATTACACATACTAATTTTAATTTCGATCCTATCTCACTCCTAAACAAGAGCTTTTTAGTTTCATTCAACTCATCATATGCTAGCATGAACATGTGCGTGTTTTCAACTGTCCTTGAGAGAGTGGAGTTCAAAAAGTGTGCTTCCAATGAAAAAAAGAACTAAAATAAAAAAACAAAAAAAAAGTGTTTCTCCCTCGTCCCATTGTCTTCTCCCTTGGCCACTTTCTTCACCTCTCTAAATCTCTCTTTTCTTTTTTGTTTCATCAAAAGAAAAGTTACCAATCTTGACCAATATAATAAAACATATCATTAATGAACAAATTCAAATAACAAAAACAAATCAATTCCTCCATATTTTAATTCAAATTTAGATCGAAACCATCCATAAAAAAAATATCAAAGTAGCTTTTATCAAAATCGTTAATTTTTGTTTTCTTCCTTCTAGTTGTTCCCAATTTTAACTTAGTTTAGATCCTTACAAAAAACAATTCACAACCCAACTCAACCCACAGTTGTTCACATCTATTTATTTTCTTCTATGTTTGAATCGTTTAGTTATAGGAAGAATCAATAATGATTTTAACCCTCATAAATTTGAGTTTTGAATAGTACAAAATTTCTTTTTTGACCCCACTCTTCTCTTTATCGATGTTATAATTGATAAATCAAATAATTGATTTTACCATGGTTGAAATGCATGAGAATGAAATACACATGAAAGATGTTGATAATGAGGTGGAGAGAGGAGATTAATAGTGAGTGCAGTCGTGATCTGAGTAGTGATGGTGGTGACGGCGGTCGATGAGATTGAGAATATTAAAGGGCGGTAGTTTTAGGGTTAGTTACTGGGTTTTATTATGAAACAAGAAGACGCCAAGGATTTAAAAAATTAAAATTATGATGTGGAAAATCCATGTCAACTATTATCAGTGTACATTAGAGAGAGTGATATTAACGCACTTAATTTATGTGTTACATGGGTGATATAGGTTCAAAATCAAAAATGAAATATGGGATAGAAAATAATAAAAGTTGAGATGTGAAAGAGAACAAAGTGATTAAATTTTAAGGTGAAAGGAGGCATTCGGCCTTTACTATATAGTATCCCAAGTTTTCATCAAGCTCATAATATGGAAGCCCGACATTTTAAGGAAAGTCTAAAATTCTATAAAGGAATAAATATATCAATTCAGAATAAATAATAAAACGCTTAGTAGGGTACTCCTTTCTAAGAGCATTATAAGGTGTAGAAATCGATTTCTGTCATCATCGATTTAAAAAGGAGAACTGCCTCATGTTGTTTAGTCCATCAAAATTTAAGTCATATAATCTCCTATTAAAAAAAAGGGACAATTACTATTTACCCCCTGAGGTTTGGTGTATTGTATTAAGTGGTCCCTCACTTTTAAAAATTATATTTTTTCATCCTTGACGTTTTATTCCGTTACACTAAATAATCTTTCTGTCAATATTTTAATTATTTTTTAGTAGGAATTAAGGAAACTAAATGTAAAATAGAAAAGAAAAAATAAAAAAGTCATAAATGCCCTTTTATGTATCATTGCCCATATTTTTAACATTCCATTTTTACATCTGGTTTATATCATACTCATCATCTCTGCCACCATCATCAACAGTAGCAGTAACAACACAATCTTGCTTCTTTGACTCCTACCACTCCCACTTTAACTTCTTCATCTCCTCTATCTTCTTCAATTTCTTCCACCTCCACGTCAACTGCCACTACATCTCACCTTGTCGACGCCTCTGCCTCTGTTCCAGTTCTTTCCTACGCTTGACTTTGTGGCTATCATCCCTTTTTACCACAACTTCTTCATTTCTAGCTAGAGGTGTTTTCTTGTTTAATCCATCAAAACCTCTACCTTTGCCACTCACTCACTCTCACTGACCCTAAATCATCCCTTAATACCTTTCTCAATTCATTAATGCCCTTTCATTGCAATGGAACATGCTAATGCTACCTACCCATTTCCTTCAATTTCATCATCGCCTCATTCACTTCTGGGTTTTTATTTTTGATCAACAATAATAGTTAAGCTCATCACTCTCAAATCTCAACCCTGCATCAATCCACACTCCAACCATTGTTGTTTTAGTGGTGAGATTAGATTTGAATGAGCAGTTATAAGAAGAGACAATAAGATGTTTATTGTAATTGTAATGAATTATGTAATGTCGTGAGGGTGGTGGAGGTGGGGAAAAGAAGACGTAGTGATGAGGGTAATTGTGGTGCAGTAGTGGTGATGGGGTAATGTGCATCAATTATTCGATGAAATGCACATTTGCGAGCTTTGAGGTGAGGCCATAAGAGCAGAGGAAAAGAGCATTTTGGGGTTGTCAATGAGACATTTTCAAGTATGGCTTTAACGTTTTGAGCTTCATTATAAGTGGGTTTCTTTCTATTAGGTTGGACTGGTAATGAGTGAACAGGGCATTATTTTTATAAGATGAATACAAAGAAAAGGATCAATGCTTTTAAAACTATAACAAAAAAATGTAGAACCTCAACCAAATGTGGGATTGAAAAAAGAACTTTCTTAGCTTTATGAGAAAAGAAAGTAGAGATGTAAAAGATTTATTAGTGCAAAATGAGAGAATGAGGAGCATAGAGCAAAAAGAAAAACAGAGAGTTAGAGAAACATACCCATATTACCAGTGGCGTCACTGCCACCATAGAAAGTAGCATGGGCACTCTCCCAAGAACCACCAATGTAAACACTTGGGATCCTTGCATTAGCCATAACAAATAGTAAAACCAGAGAAGCAATAGAAAGCACATGTAAATGAGCCACTGTTAATGGCAGTAGTAGGCGTGTGAGAAGAAAGTTGGAGTGTGTATGAGTGTTGGGATGGGAGCCAATGGCGAAAGCGGGAAGTAGTGGGGGGTATTCATGGTGCGTCAAGGTTGGGGAATCACTGAATCAACTCCCCTCTTTGCTCTAGATCCAATTTTTTACCTGTGTCAAAGTTACTTGGAGAAGCTATGTCTAAGAAGCAAACTGAGGAGAATGGTAAACTTATAGACAGTAAAAATGATGTCAACAAGAAAGTGATAATGGTGGCGTTAGTGGCGGTGGAGCAGGAAGCGGTGGAGGTGAAGGAACAAAAGCACAATAATAGCAATGGTTTATTTTTTTCCAGCGCCTGTTATGTTGATGGAAGCAAATGAATGGTATTTTTATCATTTCATATCTATGTAACGACTATTTGATAGCAAACTTAACAGAATGACTATTTAATTTATTTCTCTTAAAATCAGGAACGAATAAATTTAATTTTTAAGAGTAAGAGACCGCTTAATACAATACACTAAATCTCAGTGGACAAATAACAATTATCCCTAAAAAAACTCTTATTAGGATAGAAATTTTTATTCCATTAAATAATATATGTGCCTCTTATTCCTTTCAATTAAATTCATTTTCAATATTTTGTTCTTTTTGTCATTTATTATTCTTATACACAATTATCAAACTTAATAATTCTTTTTGTTACGTACTTACAGAATTAATTGTTTGGAATCCAATTATCACTATATAAATAAAAATAAAGTACACATCTTTCAATTTTTTGGTGTGTATATATATATATATATATATATATCTCAATGGAAAATTAATTTTTTTTATGAAAATTATTAGGAAATAAATATTATTTAAAAAAAAACACTTCTACAAATTAAAGTTTTTTTTTTTTTGTTTGAAAAGCGTGGGACAAGATTGTACCCCTCGGCTCTAGATACACAACCTAGTTAGTAGTTATGCCAATTGCATCACTCGGTGGTAGCAAATTAAAGTGGTTTAAACATAGATAACCTAATTTTGCTTATAACCTAATTTAAATTTAAAAGCAAAATTAGGTTATAAACCAAACAGAAAAATCTTATTTATCACTTCATGCTAGATATTTTTGGCTCATAAAAGTAGGGTTGAAATCTCATACTTCATTCATTAACTAATAATGAGTATTTAAAAATAAATGTAAGCTCCAATTTATTATCTAACTACTCACAACATAAAATAAGAAATTACAAAGTGATCCCTCAAATACCTAGACACAAGTCATTATCTACAAAATCTACAAGGCACGATACATATATAAAAGTTATTAATTCAAATATTGTAACTTGAAAAAAGTGGTAAAGAGTGAATGAGACAAGATGATGCAGAGTAGGTAATGGAAATAGATGGATGTATGTATGGATGAGGATGATTCTATCCAAGTTTTGGATAGAAGAAGATGAACATTTGAAACAATAAGAAAAATCCCAGACTTGTCCTAAGCTCAATGTCAATGTTTATATAGTTATGTGCCCAATCCCAGCAAAGAAATGGGACAATGGCAGAATTGGCCCCCCTCTACTGACTGGAAATTAATGCTGGGCAACAGAAGCACATGAGATGCTTGCAATCCCTTCCCATATGGTTCAAACCTCCATTATGGTTTGTGTAAGATTTGAATTCTTATACATTACTATTTACCAGCATAGCATTTACTCATTTTATAAAGAGATGCCAAACTCTTGAAAACAATATCATGCAATATATAATATTATAGTATTATAGTACTATCATGCAAATGTTAATGCATGTGTCAACAGGGAAAGCACTTAAAAATATAGAAAAAGAGGACACTTTAGCTTTATCACTTGAGACTTTACAAGAATTATTAGTATCATTCACTTTTTTTTTTGTGGTGGGGTTACATGAATTATATTATTATTATTATTATTATTTAATTTTTCTATTTTATTAAATTTAATAAAAAAATTTAGATTTAGGTAGGATTTTATTTTATTTTCATTTAATTTTCTTATCTAGTTAGAATTTAATTTCTTATTTAGTTTGGGGTTTGTGGGATGTACCACCCTATAAATAGAGAGTAGTGTTCTCATATTTTATATATAAATTGATCAATAATAAAAGAAATTTTCTTTAAAATTTGTATTTTAAATTTTTATTATTGAAATTTGTCTATTTTTATTTAAGGTTAATTGTATACCAGATTGTTTATTTTTCACGATCACTCGTTTATTTTTTCTTGTTGGATTAACTTTTTATTTTTTATTTCAAAGTTGACTCTCAATCAAAAAATATTTATTTATACTAGAATATTATACCCGAAAATAACATATGTTGTAAATAAGTACTTTTAGTAGAATAAAAATATAATATATATATTATAAATTTAATCATTATATGCCGTATAAATAGGTAAAAAAAATTCTTAGTTAAAAGGAATAAAAAGTGGCTTTTAGGAAAGAAATTAAGTAAAAAAAAGAATTGTCTTATGACAACACCTATCCAAAAAGGAAACCCTTTTGTGAGTGGGTTTGTGGTTTGCTTTTCATAATGGGACTTGCCTTCACAAAATCCACAATTGTCATAACAACACATTCAAAATCTCCTTCTCGCTCAATTATTTCATTTTCCTTGTGCTCTACTTGCCCTGTACTTTCTCCTTATTTACTTGTTTGTATCAAGTCTTGATTAAAAATGACCTGTTGAGTTTCCTTGATCTATTGCAAGAAAACATGACATGTCATTGGAAGGAAGGATTGTTCATCTTTTGTAGACAAAAAGATGTGACAGCCATTTTTTTTTTTAACTATTGGCACCCAAAATTCATTTAATTCCAATTAATTTAGTTTGGTCCTGATAGAATTATAACAATAGTAAAGTGTTTTGTGTGTAATATTATTAATATTATTATTATTGTTGTTATTATTGAAGATGAGAAGTAAGATTTGGGTGTATTTGTGACAAAATGTCATGATCCATGCAGTATGTAGTTATGTGGTCCAAATACTGTGGATGATAAAGAGGAATCATCTAAAGACAATCATGCTAGGCATGGTGGTATCTATTAAATATTACTATTATTTATTGCTCTTTCATTTTCAACAAATCAAAGAACACAAATAATTGAGCAGTTTCACTCAAAATTGTGTGATGGGAATTGTGAAGAACCAACCTTTTTTATATATTGTGCTTGCTTTGTTTGTCATAAAGAACCCAAATATTTGTCACTGTCCCCTTAACATGGCTTTAAGAAGCCAGTGAAAATCAATTCCCAATGAAAAAAAAGGGTTCTCCAAAAAGATTTGAATTCTAATGGCATTAAGAACTTTTCTCTTTAAATTGCATCAAAGAGGCCTGGAAAAGAAGCAGGCCAATTTGGTGGAAAGCTTCATGACAAGAAGAAACGGCTACAGGATATTCTGGAGAAATACTAGGAGAATAATGGGATCATCGAGGCACATGTGCAAAGACCCTTTTTCAAGTACCTTACAGCAAAACTAATTTCGGCTTAAGCTGAACTATTGGCCATTGCTTCATGTAACACCATCAGCATGGACCATGAAAACAGCAGATTTCGGATAAAATAATCACTCCTTTTCTTGTAATTATATTGTTAGTCTTTTCTTGTTCTCATTTAGCTAAGCAAAGCCCCCACCTTCAGTTTCTTTTCTAAATTTTATTCTAACCTCATAAAACATATCATACAGTTAAATATTAACTAATTGGAAATCGATAAGGAACAAGTAGAAAGTGCATATTAGCAAGATGATGATTATTGGAGACTCGAATATGCGCATAAAAATAATGACAAGTCCAGAAAGTGCCGTTAATGAATCAGATTGAATAAATAAATGGTTAAAAATGAACTAGTGCACAACAAGATCTCATTTCATCCATTGATATGATGCCAACCATGAACTTGATTTGATGATAACCTATACCTAATTGTTTACTAACTTCGACAGGTGCCACTACGAAACACACATGCAGGTGTTTTTTTTCATCTAGTAGCCGAATATTAGGAACAATAAGGGGACATGTGCAGCTGGCAGCAAGGCATGAAGAAGATGTAAACAAGCATATAAAGAGGAATTGATTATTGGGCCTGTTACATTGTTAGCCTGTGTTGTCTCCAATAAGGCTGTTCCTTGGAGGACAAAGTGACCCAAGCCAGATTCAGGTTATTAAGTAAATAAACAGTTTTTTCAGTTTGCATCTGGAATGTGGCAGTTCATTGGAGTTTTCATATTTCTCAATGTCAAAGCGTGAATGCATGATCAATGTGTTTTACTATTTGTTCAAATATGTGAAACATATTTGGCATATGTCGAAAATGATGCGAAAAATCTTGTTCCAAAATCATTTCTAAGATAAATTGAATGAAATTCAGTGGTATACAGAAATTATACAATATTAATAGAATATCATTTCCATTAAAAACTCAATACTATTCATATTAAAACTACCACAAATAATTCAGATTCTTGTACATTAGACAAGAAAATGGAATCCTATTTAAAAAATTGCAACCTATTCCCAACTCTAACGTGTGCCAAACATGCCCTAAATATAGAGCATCCAAATTCAAAAAATTAAAATTAAAATTAAGAGACACTAAGGCAAAAATGACAGGAACTATGTTAAATTTGTTCACCTGTTCCCTTCAGTTAGAATGATGCCAAGCCATATATGAACCAGTGTAAGCAAGCCAACAACACCACATGCACCGAAACCTCAAACTCTCTCCCTCTTTCACCCAAAAGAATCCTAGAATTCGCAATCTATCACTGCATACACACACCCTATATACATAAATAATCACAAAAATAACTGCACAGAGTCAATCTAGTCCACTTCTTTCTCCTAGGTGATCAGGCATCATGAAACTCCTCCCAAAACTCTTCTTAGCTCAGATTTCTGTTCTGAGGTAAGCCTTGATGGGTACCTAACATCAATCCTGATTCTCAAATTACCCTTCTTCCCAGGTTCTTTTGAAATTGGCATTCCTTCATTTGGGACAACTACCTCAGCTCCAGGTTTGACTATATCTGTTAGTGGGATCATGATATCCCTACCATCAAGGGTAGTCAGGTCAAGGGTCTTACCAGTGAGGGCCTCCAGCAGTGTTATCTCCTGGTTCACCACTAGATCATTGCCATCCCTTTTGTAAATAGCATGTGGTTTTTCATCCACCACAAATACAAGATCTGCAGGAACAATGCCAGGCTCCTGGTTACCCTTCTCAGGAAATGTGATCTTTGTTCCCTTCTTCCAACCAGGTTTTATCTCAATTGTCAGTATTTCTTCAATAGTTCGCACCTTACTGCAAGAGAATTGTTTGTGTATTAAGTCAATGTCAAAAGGTAGAGAGGCGGAGACAAGTCTGAACAAGGCAGACTTTAAAAAATAACTAGAAACACATGTAGACAAAATATTTCCATCCCTTCTCCTACCTCCTATTCAACTTGGCATGAATTTATGACAAGATGCAATGCTTGAATTCATCGATAAAATTTGCTTATTCAGTTCTCTTTTAATTTATCTGTTGTTCTAGATAAATAAATAATTTGCACATTCATTTATTTTGTTGTAAAAATAATTCACTACTTTAAAGCCTTTATTGTCGTGTGTAGCTACATTACTTCCTCCTAGAAACTTAGAAGGTTTCTACTTCGCCATTATGTTCTTTCTTTTGTCATTCAGAAAGAAAGCAATAATAGTCTGATAAATAACAGTAGACCAGCAAAAGACCTTCAAGTTGTATAATATTAAAAAAAAAAAAAAAGAAATTGAAAAGAGGCAAAGAGGCAATAATACCAGTATTGAGTAGCACATTTTATTAGTCGAGTGACACTTAGCTGCAATAGCAACCAAAAGATGAGGGGAAAAAAAAAAACTAGATTGCTTGGTTTTTATTCTACACGACTTATCATGTCATGAAGGAAATTAAAATGGCCTATATGTTAAATCGTAGAAAATCAAATACATCCAACAAATTCCCCTCTTTTGTTCACCTTATGGGGCCATTATTCTTCACTCTTTACTCTTTAGTAGATGCTGCTGCTTGTAACTACACATGGAACACGTCCATATTGTTCCCACTTGCAAAATCTCCAAACTGTTCCATGTCATGGTAGCCTAAAGGCCAAAGAATGCATACGCAGAAAAACAATGTCCATAAGAATTTCCTATATAAATTTCAGCAACAAAATTATGGCAGTGAAATTCTTAGATCACAGTCAATAGCAAAGATGCTTCAAGACACTTTTGGATGTTAAGAGTATGCTTGATATTGATGAACCAAATGAACTAGAAGAAACACTCAGTTCCTCTAAAATCCAGAACTTCTCTCACATCTTTATCTATTATGAAAGCACTGTCTTTCTCCTGATCCAGAAAACAGAGACTTTTACAACAGAATTAGGAGCCTCCAAAGCTATAACCGAAATTTTCCTTATGTCCATCCGTTCGATGGTTCACAAAAGGACATTGGGTCTCTCGAAAAGACACATTTACCTTGGCATCAGCTCAGTGTAGAAAGTAGAATTTCGATGAACAGGTTAATGATCTCAAAGTGTCTTTAAATAAAACAAAAATTTATATCGATATTGTAGGATGGGCCACTGTTAAAAGCTCATGAGAGATAATACCAAATTTGGAACTCTAGTGGTTAGGAAAAAGAATAATAACAAATTCCATAATGTTGGAAGTGGTTGAATCAACAAGTATATTACCTGAATCAACCAGATGTACAATGGCATGAAAGCATAGATTTTATTAGGACCAATGCTGTAGAGCATCTCCCACAGGATACAATATTTGGAAAGATACTCAAGATCCTGGGCAACAACTTTTGTGATAGATGTTCCAGAGTGAGGACAACAATAAAATTTATAACAAGGGCGTAAAATAAAGGAGCCCCAGTGTACACTATGAATAAGCACAATAGCATTATTCTAGAAAGAAAGAGGTGAATGAAAATTTTACAATGTCACAATCCAAGAAAGCTCAAGTTTCTATCTCTAAGTTATGTAAAGCATAGGAAATAGCATCCCACATTATTTATGGATTATTCTACAATGAGAACATCACCAAACATTAACCTCCAGAGTCTGCATTCTCCGATTATAAAGTGCAATCAATTCTTAGAATTACATCTAGAAAACTCCAAAGAGTTCTCACCAAATCAAAATGTATCAGAAAATAATTAAGTAATATGTGTCACGTGCACGTGTGTGTCTGTTTTTAAATTGTTTATCTATGGAGAGAACAGATGGTTACCAGAAGCCTTCATATTATCATCAAATTTTCAAAAAATCTGGAGGCTTTCCCACCTAAAGGACCCTTTTGAAAGGGCTTTTCATCCTCAAAATTTCATAACAAGGAAAACAAAAATCTTTGAATCGATATTTTCCAAAAGTTGTTCATTTTTTTTTTCCTGATAACTCCTAACATCAACCTCTAGGCCTAAACATTATATACTCCAACAAATTCAAGGCCACTTCTACCTCCCAATCTTGGGGATTTCTAAAAACAGAATAACACTTCACTACCATTTATAAGGCATGAGAACAGCTATTGAGCAAACCTTACTGCTCATGAATAAAGAATCAGGAACTGAATAGTGAATTGAAAGGGGAACAATTTTTGTAACAAGATAATGACAAAAACAAAAAGATGATCTTCATTCTCACCAAAAGAATGGAAGGAAAATATATCCAATTTCTCCCTAACAAGATTCCACGACTCCAAATTAAATTCTGTCCTACCTTGACACAAGGTTAAGCAAATAATTAGCTGAGAGTTTAAAGCAATTAGTGATCAACACGGGGACTTGCCTAATTTCTTTCAGGGTTATAATACAATATGCAGGTAATACACAAACTACTCTGCTATAAACACTGTGCGATTTAACAGAATTAGAACTGAAAAATTTTAGCTTAACTAGAGCTGGCTATTTACGATCAGCATTCAACCCTACTGAATCAGCACAATCAACATTCACATGGACTGAAATATGAAGCAATATTTAATTGAAAAAACGTAACACAGTAAACATTATATCAAACATAATCATAAAAGCTTCGCAATTTCAAAAAGAAAAAGAACAACAACTATCAACACGTACCCAGAAGCATCATAAACATCTCTCGAAATCCGCATTTTCTTCTTAGCACCTTTGAACAACTCCTCCAAACTACAAGGCAACGTATTTTCAACCGCAGCAGCTTTTCTCATCTCTCCATGTCCATTTCCATAATAATTAGGGTTATTATTCCCAAAATACCCCCTGCTATGATTATTCCCTCCACCTCCGCCGCTTCCCTCCGGTCCAAAAAACTCCTCATAAATATCCTCCGCAGTTCTAGGTTTAAACCGAAACGACGGATTAGGATACTGCCTCTGATAATAATGCCTCGAAGACGACGCCCCCGCCGGTGACGAAAAGGGGGAAGAAGAAGCTTGTGGTGGAGGCGGAGGAAATTGACCCGATTTCAGAGCCTCCTCGCCGTACAAATCGTAGATCTGACGTTTCTGCGAATCGCTGAGTACATCGTAAGCTTCCGAAATCTGTTTAAACTTAGCTTCGGCTTCGGTTCGCTTAGCCGTAGGGTTTTTGTCAGGATGCCATATCATTGCGAGACGTTTATATGCTTTTTTGAGATCCTCATCGCTCGCATTTCTGTTCACTTTCAGGATGTTGTAATAATCGACGCCCATTCCGCTCGCTTCCTGCTTCCTTTGACGGTGGGTGGCCGGAGTTTGGAGACCGTTGGATTGGGGTTAAGATCTGACGGTTACAAAAAGTATATATATGGTGCGGAGATTGAAGTGAAGGAGGGAAAGAGGCTGTAGGTGTCAGTGTTAGTTAATGAATAGCGGAAGAATATATCATCAGTGGGGTCCACGTCAACGTGCTACGAAATCATCTTTTGGGCCCGATCTTGATTTATTTCGATCTACCTGGCCCACCTTTTTCTTTCTTTTATTGAAGATTTGGGCTTAGTTGTCCTATAATCTAATGCATTGTGATGACGTGGTTTTGACTTGCCATAGAATTATTTATGTAATTTTGTTCTATGATATTTAAATGTTTTATATAACATAATTTTGTTAAAAATTTTGTAATTTAATTAATAATATTATTGTTTATTGACTGATATAATATTCAACTAATTACAATGATTTTACAATAAATCAAGTTTATTTTATTATAAATAAATTTATAATAATTTTTAAAATAATCAATTAATTAGATTACCCATAATCATGCGTTAAATAATTGTATCATTGAAATTTAAAGATACATTACTTTTTTCATAAAATAATTATAATATTAATTGATGGAATATTAAAAGCATATTTTTTTAAAAGTCAAAATTACAAGAATCAAAATTGTACTTTTATCTTTTTTTTGGTTGTTAATAAATTCCTGCTTTGTTTCATTTTTTTTTTTATATATATATACTTTGGATAACATAAGCATATATGAAAGGAGAAATGGATTTGAATGGAGTATATGGCAGCAGCAAGGAAATTGATTAAATTTGTAGAAAGGTTGAAGTTTGGTGTTTGTTGCAGTCACAGGATGGAGCTGAACTTTGTGTACAAATGCTGACAACTGGAGTGGTGAGTAGTCTGCAGCCGTAGAGTTAGACTTTGTGCGCAGAGAATGGGCCATGCCAAGTGAAAAATATTCTACCAAAGACTTGGAATTTGGAGTAGTTGGGTTGCTAGCGTGTGCAAACAACCAGCTTGAATTTGACAGCAGTAGCTAGTCAGCATCAGAATTTGCTTCAACAGAAAGTTGATAGATGATCTTCAAAACCGCATTTACAAAAAAGAAAAAACTCTCTAATCAATTTCCACTGCAGAATATACAATTGGAATGATATAATACTCAGTTTTCCAGGATGTGGGTAGGGAATGCCTTGTAAATAGGTGCAAGAGAGACTAGTAGTAGTACATTTGGCACTGGCTCAAACTTCTCATTACAAACAAATTCGCTGCATGAAATCAGAAAAAAATAAAAAAAAGCACATGAAAGAAAACCATCTAGTGCCAATGAAGCAACAAGATATACAAAGCAACAGGACACTAATTTGAATCTGCAATATATGCAATCACAATGCCAACTTATACCTAACTACTGTAAGCCAATTCTCTGATGAATGCTTCATGCTGTCTAAAGCCCAGGTTCGTCCAATTGAACCCAAGAATATTCTGCGTGCCTTCTATAACTACCAGTTTGAGGAACCCACAAACCAGACTCGTGAACGGAATATAGTTGATAAGAGGAGAGAAACATTCAGTGAGCACAAGCAAAACAAGATCATGAACCTTTTAATTAGACCGCATAAGATTTTCCACTCAGCCCATCGTGAAGCTGCAATGAGCCATCTTTCATCAGGTTAAGGCTCAAACTTTTGAACCTCTCCCTGGAATACTGTCGAGATGCCTTTCTCCAGTCCGTTCCAGCTTTCATCATAACAACAAATTCTTCATAACTGATACATCCATCCTGACAAATGGAAACAAAAAACTACATTGAAGAACTGCGCAAAATTATTATAAGAAAGGGAGAGAATTTTCAAGCATTTCAAATTCTTGACTAGTTTTAAATTTTCCTAATTTTTTGTATTTTGATGTCCTTCTTTAAACTTAATCCCAGGGAAATTCTACTAGAGACACTGTCAAAGTGATGTTTATGAAAATGAAATCTGTAGAGAACTAGCAGCGGTCAGAAGCTATACCTTGTCAGTGTCAACTTCACGCAAAATGTCATGCAGCACATCATTATCAGTTTCACCATATTCATCTGCTAAGGCTTCTCGTAGCTCATCTAATTCAATATATCCACTGCCATCCTTATCAAAAAACATAAAAGCTCTGCGGAAATGCTCATCATTTTCCATCTTCTGTAAGTGAATTGTTACAGCTACAAACTCTCCATAGTCCAGCACTCCATTCCCGTCAACATCAGCCTACCAAAAATAAAATGAGATTCCATTTAGAAGATTTAATCTCAAACCTAAAATGTCATTTATCTCAACCAAAATTAAACTATAAGCAATGGCAAATGCTAATTTGCATCCTAACATACATATATGCATGCAGACGAGAGAGTGTGCAAGTGAGGCTGTGTCTATGCAAGTGTTGACATTATCCATGACAACATCTTCTTTGACTGGGCACAACAAGCAATGCTTATTAAATGCTCAGTGGTGATGCTGCAATGCTATAGGAATACTTCAATTCGTCATTTTATAAAGCATCCTTTCCAATGAAAAGCTGTCTGAGTCTTTCATGGAAAGGCGTGACAGTTATTATGAAGAACTAAAAAAGCATTTCAACAGGACCCAAACAACTCGAGAGGTTTACATATCCATATCATACTGGCATAGCATGAAAAACATTTTCATATCAGACAATCAAAGCTGCAAGTTGCAATCCACAACTTGAATGCATCATGCATCACTCGAAATGATCCCAAAACCAGCAAAACTAGTATGGACAGGGTGACATGTCATAGAATACGATGCAAAATCAAAACAGTGACGATTAATGAATTTGGACATGGAAAAAGATAATCACAAGAGTTTACCACTTCCATCAGCATCTTGATCTCTGGTTCAGCCAGTTGAGAACCAACCTTCCGAAGACCAGCCCTTAGTTCATTATATGTTACTTTACCATCATTGTCAGTATCCATCAGTGCAAACATATCTCTGATTACTTCAACCTCTTCAACAGATAAGTGTTCCGCAATTACCTACAGCATTTTATTGGACATAAAATCAATGATTTTCCAAATGATTATGATTGCACAGCATTGCGATAAAGGCCAGAATTTGAGCGGATTATAACACAATGACCAAGAGATGCTTTACCCGCAATGCTCTCTTCTTAAATCTATTCATCAATGAAAACTGCTTGAGCCTTGTCCTTACAATGTCTCCTAATGGAACATTTGGAGCTTTCTTAGCATTTTGTAGCCAGGAATGTTCTGCCAAGAAAATAAAAAAATAAAAATTAGTATAACTATTTTACAAACACAATACATGTTGCAAGATAAATTAAACATCTTCATAATAAACATGTGCAGGCTAAACATATCACAACTTAGGTAAATTTCCTATTTGGTCTGGTTAGCCCGATGCCTTGCACTAATCAAATGAATTTAAGGTGTTTAATCGGAGCTAAGATTAGTCCTCTTGTGCCAAGAATGTCTCATCAAAAACAGATACAGACGTTGAGCAACTGTCATGTACTTGTAAGAGGTAGTGACAAATACTCCCACCAATTTTTTTACTGCTTCACATGAAAGTGCAAAATGCTTTAATATGAAGCAATATGCAGGCCCCTGACAACATGTAAGCCTCCACCATAAGAAAAAGGGCAATGTACAAATTCCCACTATCAAGTCAATTCCTTCAAATCCACATCACCACTAAATCTTGAAGAAAAATGGACAATTTCTTCTTAATTCCCCAAAACAAAATTGCAAAACGTTTTATAATTCTTTCAGAAAACTAGCAAAGTGATCCTGTCCTTTGTCCTTTGAGATGAAAAAGCCATCCTTATCTCAAACCAGCAAATACATCAAATGCTTCATTGTTGGCTGTCAGAAGCAAATCTAATTTACAAAGTGGAGAGGAACTTGTATAATCCATCTTGTCAAACTTAATCCCACAACACAATTCGAGTAACAATGTGTTGTGCCTGAAGTTTTTGCACCTATTGTTGCCTCTTAACAAAATTCCACATGAATAAAGAGACTCACAAAAATGTACAAACTCATCTAACCATACAGCGCAAGACTGAAGAACTCAACAAAGGGCTTACCAAGCACCTGCTGAGCCGTCAACCGCTTTTTGGGATCTGGCTCCAACATCTGCCGAACAAGACTCTTAGCACTCTCTGAAACCTGAGGCCATGGTTCCCTCTTAAAATCAATCTGTCCCCTCAAAATTGCCAGAGCAACACCCTGCTCAGTCTCTGCCAGAATCAATCAAAAAGAACAGCTTTCATCATCTAAGCCTAAGCAAAGTGGTATATCACAGTGTTCTAGTACTAAAACCATCATTAGCATACCTGCCCAAAATGGAGGAACCCCACACAACAAAATATAAAGTATCACTCCAGCACTCCAAATATCAACTTCAGGTCCATAATTACGCCTCAACACCTCCGGTGCCATGTAATATGGACTCCCAACAATCTCTGAAAATCTCTCCCCTGTCACAGGCATTCAGACATCAAACATAAATAATAGGGACCCAGACAGCACAAGGACAATTTTTTTCCATCCCTCAGACACAAATTTCAGCAGATAATTAAACAAAAAAAAGGCGCAGAGGCAAAATTAGCCGCCTTAAAGAATCAAGTTTAAACAGTGAACCAAAGTCACAAAATCAAAGTGCAAGAAAAAAAAAATCCAGCTAAAAACCACAGTAAAACAAAATCCAGATCAAAACAGGAACTCAACGGTAAACACTCAGTCACCACCAAAAACATCATTAAGCCATTTTGAGGGAAAAAAAAAGATAAAAACCCAAGCTCAGAGTTCAAGTAGAAAATCCAGCCAGAAACAATAATCAGATAAAGCACAGTTCACAACCACACCTAATCACCGCCAAGAATATCATAAAACCAATTTCAATTTTTTTTTTCCTGAAAAATAGTGATGAAAATGGCAAAGGTCCCAAACTCAAAGTTTAAACACAAAATCCAGCTAAAAACCATAATCAAAGAAAACCCAATTCACAACCATAACTCAATACTCAGCCACCAAAAGAACATCTCCAAGAATATCATAAAGCCAAACCATTTTTTTTAAAAAAACTGCAATACTAATGATACCAAATATGAACCCCAGAAACAAACCTGGCTTGAAAAACACAGAGAGACCAAAATCAATAGCTTTAAGAACAGAATTCTCTTTCTTATTAGCATAAAGGAAATTCTCAGGTTTCAAGTCTCTATGCATAACACCGTTCTCATGACACATCCGAACAACTTCAGCAATAGTTCTAGCAACATTGGCAGCAGCTCTTTCACTATAATGACCTCTAGCAACTATCCTATCGAACAATTCACCTCCTTCACACAACTCCATGACCAAATGCACATTTTCATTATCCTCATAAGTAGCTTTCAACTTCACTATGTTAGGATGGTCAGGTAAACTCGACATAATAGCAACTTCTCTTCTCACATCCTCTATATCAACAGCTGTCCTTAATTTCCTCTTTGAAATTGACTTACATGCCAAACCATCTTTAGTTTCTCTATCAGTACATAAATAGGTTATCCCAAACTCTCCACGACCAAGTTCTCTGCCTAGTATATATTTATCGCCGATCCGAGTCCTGTGGCTAAGTGGTATCACGTCTTTTAAAACCCGGATCGGACCTGGTGACGGGATTCTATCATCTGAATATGGATTGTGTTTTCGATCTTTTGACTTCTTCTTTCGTTTCTGGTTTGTACGGTGACTTTTGCTGTCTGGGCTTGTGTCTGGTCTAATACAAGTGTTACAGTTACCCATATGGTGTCTTCTTGCTTAGAGGTTATGAAATGAAAAGGGTTTATTTAGAATGGTGGAAATGGAATTAGGTTGTGGCCAGAATATGATTTTGACGACGGAGAGTGGTGGTTCTGGCGACAGAAGATTGGAGTTGGGCAGAAAATATGAGCAGAAGAAAACGCGGGGTTCAGTTGAGAAAATGAGACGTTTTTGAAAAATCAATGTCATTAATCTTTTGTATGGTTAATCTAGGAATTTTGATTAATTGGAAGTTCATGATTACTTTTGATTCTTTGTTTTATTTTTCTTTATTTTAATTCTTATAGTGTATTTTATTATTTAATAATAATTATTGAAAGTATATTTTATTTTTTTGAACAAATTAAAATTTTATTTTATTTTATAAAAATTAAAATAATTATAAAATATATTTTAATTAAAAAAAGTTTACAATTACTTTTATTTTTATTTACTTTGTATACACATTATTTTTATTACTATAAGATTAAAATATATTGAATCATTCAATAATAATTATTAATAAAATAAATTTTATTATATAAAAAATAAAATAAGTATAAATTATATTTTTAATTAATATATTATTAAATAATTATTTATTAATTTAATTTTTACTAAATCATAGATAGGTAGATATATATCAACTTTTTTTAAAAACCTAGATATATGTTGAGATTGAAAAAGCAAGAGAGACTCATTTTCTAAGATTTTTCACTAGTTAGATAATAAAAAATTTATTAATAATTATAAATTAAAATTTTAAGTTAGATGGTTTTTTAAAATTTTTATTATTGAGAATTCATTAATTTTTAATTAATTAAATTTAATTTAAATAAAATAATAATAATAATAAATATTTTTAAATTAATATAAATTTAAAATATTAATTAAACGATAATTGTTCTCGAACCTTCATCTCAAAAATCGTTGATAGATAGTATTCTTTTAATTAAAAAAACATTATAAATAAATGTATGAATGCATTCCTTTGGATTGACCTTTGAATTGTCGACTGAGGTGAGAATCTAGTAGGTGAGAGCAATGATTTAGTATGGGAAAGCTCGTGGACAGTTGAGATGGTCTCTATTTAATGGAGGTTTATGATTTTTCCAATTGATTATTAAAATGTTATGCCATTTATTATTGCATCTAGCTCAATTGAAATGTTTATGATAATTTTTTTTTAAAAAAATGCCATTAAGATGGTCCCACTTCAGAATTTTACCTCCTAAACTTTTAATTTTAAAAAAATAAAAAATAGATAATTACTTAAAATAGTTAATTCTAACAAGTTACTGAATTTAAAAATTCAATAGTAATAGTTATATATCTCTATTTGATTTTTTATATTAAAAAATTATCACACAAAATATATAATATTGTGTCAATAATTAATACATTTTAAATTAAAATATAATTGAATTGAGTTCTCTATAATAACTCATGGTAATATTTTACCTACTAAAAATAAAATTTTAGACATATTATTTTTATCTAATCAATTCAATTTAATATAATAAGATGATAAAAATAATAAATATTTATTAATAATTAATTTAATATTTATTATAATTTAAAATTTAAAATTTAAAATATTATTTAAATAAAAATTATATATATATATATATATATATATAGACTTGTAGGTATATCTATTTATATATATGATAGCAATTATGGTTTTTGTTGGAGGCTGCACCCGCTAGATGATTCTTTTGCAAATGAATATTACAATATATTTGAATATAAATATATAATTTTAAATTTTAAATAATATTTTATTAAATAAACTTTTAAATTGATTATAAATTTATTTTAAATATATATATACTAAATAAAATATTTAATTAAAATTTAATTATATACTCAAATCTCTTCAATTCAAATATAGCATTAATGAATTTATTTGCTTTTCAATATTATTGTTCGAACACTGCATGGTCAGATCAACTACCAACCACTTAAATGTAATTCAAAATTATAATGAATGTTCATTTAACTTTTTCTGTGGAATCAAATTCAGAATTATAAATTTGATGAAAAAATTCAGAATTATAAAATGAATTATCTATTAGAAAAAAATCAAAACAATAAAATGATGCCAAAATTAACTCATAATATAATTATGAATACAGATTTTGTATCATATAATAATCAAGGCCTGAATAGTTTTTTTTGGGTTATACTGTAACTCATTGAAGTATATACGTGTTTAAACAATTATGAATCATTATCAAAATATATTTATTTTTATTATATTAAAAAAATAAAGGACTAATATTTAAATTTAAACAAACTTCATGTGAATCTATTTGAAGTTTTTTTTAATAAAAAAATTATATGATATAGATATTAATAAATTATATAATAAAAACTAATAACTTTTTTAAATTAATTATAATACAAATTTTATACTTTAAAATATATTTAAAAAAATTACCATTTTGACTACTTAATCTCTAAGTTTCAACGATGTTAACTTTTAAAAAGATTAGGAGAGTAAAAAAAATCGAAGGCCATGGGTAAGGACATGAAGTCGTTGAAGTTGGTCACCGGCTGAAGGTACACCATTAGCTTGGTGGCTAAGCCTTGACTTGACCCTTCAGTTTGGAATTAGAATTTGTAAACCAGCAGCATTAGGAAGACTAGATTATACTTTAGAATACGTTCTGCACTTTGGACTGCCTAAGTCATAAATTAACATCATAATTTAATAAAAATAATAAATATATAATTTTTATATTGATTGTTGATATCAGGCAACCATGGAGGTTTCAATTAATCCAAATTAAGTTGAATGAACTTTATAAAATGATAAAATTTTCTATACGAAATTTTTTATATAAAAAACTTGAATTCAAAATTTTATTTGAGAGAAATTTACAGCCAAAAGTTATTGATAAACAAATATATAATTTAACTGTATTAAAATTTACATCAAAATATTAAAAAAAAGATCACAAGTTTGATTCATATTTATATTTCTTTTCTCCAGATAAAAATAAAAATAATTATTTTTATATTATAAAAATTTAAAAAAAAAACCATTTCTATTAATTTAAATTTGTTAATAATAAAATTTTGTAGTGTGAATTTTTTCTGGTTTTTAAGGCAAGATAAAAATTTACAATTACTTTAAGCATAAATTACATGTATTAATAATTAAGTCATGTATAATGCAAAGTTTATACCATTTATAGCATGACATTAAAGATTACAATTCATTAGGTACAAATAGCATTCCTAATTCCAATTTTGTAAGAGCTATTGGGTTAGTTGCTGCCCCCAAGGAAACTTGTCAAATATTAGCTGAATAATTTCAATATGGTTTTGCAAAATAATAATAATTATTAACAACTCCTCCATTGATTTGTTATTTTCTCAACCTACCCTAATTACTCACCAGCTGCCAAACAACTACCTTTTGTTGTGTAATTGGCTTGCTTAACTTAGCTATGTTCCATTTTCTTTTTCTTTTTTCCTTCTGATGATGCTATATTCCATGCTAGGAGAATTGTTTGCACCCCTTGTTGAATAAGTAAATATCATCCTTAAATTCATATAATTAAATAAAAAAATTTGATAATTTTGCCTAATGTTAAAAAAATCAAAATTAAAATCCGTTCATTTTGATATTATTTAATATTAATTGTTTTTATAATGAATTTTGTTAAAATATCACTATTTTTTGGTTATATAATCAAATTTCGATCAGAATAATAATTTATCTAAATATATAAAAAAATAAAATAATTTGGGTTGGAAGTCTCAGATTCAAGACATTCTTTCACCCAAAGAATTTAAATCTTTTGAAAATCACCTATAGACTCTTTAGAATTCAACGAATGCTATCAGTTGAAATGGTTTAAATAGATTTTCTCTTTTATTGTAATTGTTAAAAAAAAAAGGCAATTTCTTATAGTTTTCTCTTTACAGATGGAGATTTCAAGGACCCAATTGAATCAAGAATGAGAAAGACAACAATGGCAGCAGGCATTGAGACTTGGTCAAGTTATTGAAAGAGCCACAAAAGTCCTAAAAGCAACTGCTGTGTCCACAAATTATAAAAATTTTCCACCTACCTTTTTCCATAAAGAAAAATAGAAATTGTATAGATTCCACCTTCAAAGTCAACAAAAATGATGAGAATTAAATGTCTTCAAAGCTGAAAAGCCACCCACTTTAATATAGCCAAGTTTTTTTTACTTCTTTCCCTTTACCCCACCACTCCCAACCCTTTTCCCCAAACACAATGTAAACACATCAAAATTCAATTAAGAACTTTTTATTTTACTCCCTTCAAAAAAAAAACTTTTTATTTTACTTATTTATTAAATTTCACATAATTATTGATGAAAAAATAACTTTTTAGAATTACCAAAAGTGAAATTTTTAATTAAAAATCATAATTACCAAAAATAAAATTTTTAATTACATTTAACAAAGAAATTTATAAAACATATTTTAAAATATGAGATAATATTTATATGCCCAATTTTTTTTTTCAACTGATATTTCCAGCGGTGGATTCATGAGGACACAACTTTTTTGTATTTTCGATATATATATAAAATTTAAATTTGAGGCCTTAATTATTTAAAAAAAATTAAATTTTTTACCCTCTAAACTAATAGATAATTACATGTCACAAATTTATTCGTCAAATATAATACTTAAGTAAGAATTTTCCTTATCAAAGTCACTGCTGCCGTTTTTGCTGGGTTGCTTATAGCGGACGGCTTCATTAAAGTCAGTATAATTTGGGATGAATTGCATATCAATCCAGTAGTGATGACCATAATTACAATAATTATTATTAAATGCCTTGTAATAATAGTATTAATAATTATACAAGTAGTTATAACTTGATATGTAGCTTTTTTTTCTGTTAATTGTTTAATCTTTAAGCTTAATTAATTAAGTTTACGTTCAGTAATGGGTGCTACTCTCATAATTAAATGAGCCTTATGCTTATAAAGTTTTTTCCTTCCAAATCTCCATGATTAACTCATGTGTAGCTCAAGTTCATTTATCCTTAAAATTAAGCTCTAATCCCCTCTATCTTTACACTTCCCTGAAATCATTGGCTATGTTAAGAGAGATTAAGTACTCCCTCAATCATGTAAACTATATGCCAAAAAATTATGTATAAAGTATGATATGAAAACAAAGCCATACAAAAACTGAAGCTTACAATCAAAAAACCATTCAACGGGCACATAAGGAGCCAAAAAAGACTGTCCAAGAGGTCTCCAACTCCACTATAGGAGGCAATGAGTTTTATATATATATATATAAACGTAGAAATTCACTTTTACATATGTAAAACCTAATATATTTTACATAAAATCTCAATCATTCATTATAAGACATTCAATGGTTAAAATATTTAGTTTATTATTTTTCACAATTTATATATATATATATATATATATATATATATATGAGAAATGATATTCGCAACATTCACTGTACAAAAGAGACCACAAAATAATTAAAAAAAATCAAAATGAATAATAATAATTAATTTATATTGCCCCGGTTATGGAAGTAAAAAAATTATTTATCATTTAACAGCTTGCTGCATGGCAGCTTATGTATATATATATATATATATATATTATTGCTATATAAATATGTATGCATTTTGACTCAAACCATCATGACTCAAGTGATATTAAATGCCCAAGACAAGTGTCTTACTTAATTAATCATAGCGTATGGAATGTCTTATGAAGTAAATTTCTAGTAATATTGGGAGATAATAAGGTGCCAATAATTTCAACATCAATACCGTTTCTTCTAAGTCGAGACAAAAGAAAAATAAGGGGAAACCTTAGACCATGTCAATGAAAATTACTAAGTAATCAGGGGGCAAAATGTTATAGTTGCAGCTTGTAGTCATCATCAAATGATATGCCAATATTGAATAATTAAATAGTTTAATTTATTGCACTTTAAAATGATAAACTTTTCATACCATAATTTAAATAATATATCATAAACGATATTAAATATTGTACCACGTATAAAAAACTAATGAATAATATAGTTATAAATAATGTCAAAGATATTTGATAGAGTGATCAAATTCTTAAAGTATCATTATTCGAAAATCTAAATTCAAATTTTTCCATCTAAATTTATAATGGTCAAAAAATACATTATTATAAACATTGAAAAAAATGAAATTTTTACATAATATTCATAAATTAAACAATGGTACATCAATCTTGACGGACAAAAGAGAAGAAATGGAGCAAATGTTGGATCTAATTATAAATATGTCTACACCCCTTCTAGATGGTAATATTGCATAATAATGCTATATAGGGATGACTCATGGAAAGGGACTCGTAATCAAATGTTGGAGAAGAATCAGCTAATAGATATATTTGGCACCAAATGACCTGCGGCATACTCCATCCATCATGTGACTTGGCCTGCCCCTGCCGTCTCTTTAAACTTGGTCTGGCACGGTCGCTGGGACAGTTGCACTTAGCTCAGATGCTTAATGATATTGCCTGCGGTTGCTCGCTATTGTTTCATGCCTCTCATGTCAAGGTCTAGTGCTTTTGTTGGGGACATCAATGGATTGGTTCTGGGTCTTAATACTGATGCAAGCATTCCTTACAACATCAACAACTAGCTCTCTCCCCTTCTCTATTATATGACAGAAAGTACACACATGTAATTGTGGAAACAGTGAATATGTGAAAAAATTCCACAAATTCATGATAAATTTAAAGAAAAGTAGCTGTTAAATTAATTTTTCACTGACATATTTAATATATTTTAAATTTTTTATATATCTACAATTCTTTAAATTCAGCATATGTTATTAGTTTGTTCATTCAACTTATTAAAAATATAATTTATAAATAATTTTTAATTAATTTGATTATTTAAATATTTTTTAACTTACAAAGATACAGTTTAAATACTTCAAATATTATTAAGAATATTCACAAATATTATAATTAGCAAATTTAGATATCTAAATGATTAGGTCGTTGAAATTTTTACTCCCTTTATAGTTTTATCTAAATTAAACTGAATTAATTAAAAGATAATAGATTTTAAATATTAGTGATTCGGGAAAAAAATAATAAAAATATATTAAATTTAAAAATTTACACATATTTTTATAATATATAAAGAGAATGTGGGGTAGAATTTTTTCAAAAATAATAGGCGGAGAAGTGACTATATATATGATTCTCTTCTTTCTCCTTTGAAGACTGGCCTACCGGCCATGCCAGGTTATAAAGTTCCCTACCTTCAAGGACTACCTTTTCCATCATTTTGCTTTTTGGGGTTTTGATTTGATCACTAATTGGGCCTGTCTTTTTCCTGTTTTTGCTCCATATCCTTTGCATGAGGAGGTGTGTGTATATATATATATATATATATATATATATGTTGTTGAATACATGGACCAACATCATTATGTTTGATGATGGGTTTGCAACCCAAAAAGCATGTGCCGCTATACACTTCCCAGCTCACCCTCCCCACGCCAACTGCTTAAAGCAGCATTCATTTTACAAGCTTTTTGAGACCCTTTCTTTTGATTTGAAAAAAGGTTGAGAAAAAGAAATGCTTGTAATGTGCAAGTGAACTCTCTTCCTAGCTACCACTTATATCACCACTCTCTAACTTATAAGGTATTGGTCCTATAGTTTTTTTAACACTGTCCTTGTATCATGACTTAAGGAAGATCATACGAGAATTGAAGATACCTGTTATCCCTATTAATGTTTTGGTTTTTATAATAGGATGATAAGCCATCCGTCCTAAAGAGGTTAAACGTATTGATCTAGTAGTTTTTTTTTTAACAACATAAATTTATCCATTAATTTAGAAAAGTATTACAACATAGAGGCCCATTGGATAAGTTTTGAGACCCATGGATCAAGTACAAGTGAAAAACCCATGACATAATCTATCAACTATTGGAAGAGAATTAATCCTAAATTTTTGGAGACAGATAGGGAGGAGGCTGCGGCTTACACTGACAGTGGCGGCAGATTTGAGGGAGATTAGAACATCCCGATTGTTTTCAACTTGAGAGAAAATGAATCATTGGAGTGTTGAAGAAAACATAAACCGATCCATGAAGAGTCTTCAGCATTTCCAGCAATTTTGAGCATGATTTCTACCCAAATATTCTTGAGCTTTCATGAAAAAGATAATCTCTGCCATAGACACAGGTGAAGAAAGATCCAAGCTAAAGAAGAAGAAATAGATTGGTAGAGCCAACTGCATAAAAAAGACTATTAAAACACACTGAAATATGAACATAACTATACAGCTATCACCACAATTATTAGATAAAACTGTAAAAAATAGAAAAAGAAGAAAGCAGGGGATGAAATGAGCTTTTTTTTTTTTTGTAGTTTAAAATTTTTTATTTTTTTATTTACATGAAAATTATTTTCATTTAATAGTGCAACAATGAGAAGTTCGAATTTTTTAAATAAGATTTTGAATTAAAAATTTATGCATAAAAATATATTTAAAAAATATATATTTTTATAAAATTTACCAACTATCCTATACTGAAAATATCAAATAAAAATATTTCTATTTAATCAATAATCAAACACTTATAAGTGTATGTCTTAGAATCTAAGAACATAAATGTTAAGCGTTTCCACTTCATATATATATATATATATATATATATATATATGTTGGGGGTGAATTAATGTATATATGTAAAGCACATGTACTTTCACAAGTATAACATATAAGCAGTAGACTTAGGGCACAAAAATGAGTAAGATGGTGATACGTGTCACGATCTGTAATAATTGCGGACCATAACTCGACAATTTTTTTAAAAGTATTTAAAATATATATATATATATATTAAATGTTGAGTTTAAAAGTCATTCAGTTCAAATTTTGACACATACCATTTCTCATAATTTAGTATTTAACTCTAAATGCTTATATGTTAAATTCTAAAAATTTATATATTTTTAATTGAAAAATATAAATATTTTATTTTATTTAAAACACTATAATTCTATTCTATCTAAAATATATATCTCCTACCTCACAAAAAATCATGTTTTCTATTTCATTTAAAACACCTCTCATCTACTCAACCATAAATACATATTTCTCTTCTATTTATTTAATGTCTTCTCATTTATTCAACCATAAATACATATTTCTCTTATATTTATTTAACGTCCTCTCATCTATTCAACTATAAATATATATTTCTGTTCTATTTATTTAACGTAAATTCTACTATATGAGTCAATATTTTTGAATTGAATATTTTTCTATTTTTCTGTTAATCATATTCGAAAATGAATTATGTTATTCTCTACTAAAATAATTGTGTTTATTATTATTTTATTGTGATTATATATTATGTTAATTTTGAAATAATTTTGTTGTTTTTATTTTTATTGGAATGTATTGTTACAATACTTGAAAGCTGTAGGACAAGGGGTATTGACTCTTGCTGCTGGGTAATATACAAAAACTTATCGAATTGTATAGCTAATCAATGTTAATTAGTGTATATCCAATAGTTTTGTTAGTCAGTTTGAAAATTTTAATGTTATAATTATATTTAATTTTATTAATATTTTTTCTTTTTTAGTCTCAAATTCAAATTTTTTCCTCTTTTTCAAACTCTAACTCTCTAATGATGTAGCATCACATGCTCAAACAACATGTCATCCTCAATATAGTTGTAAAAATTATTACTTTCAGTAGTTATTTTAAATTTGTGTCCAAATGTATTAATTTTTATATGATATTTTATTATAATTTATGATTAGCTAATTGTTTGGTTAAATTTGATAATTTAATTTAAAGATAATTTTATTTTATTTATTTTAGTTTTCATCTTATTGTTCATTTCATTCTATTTATTTTAAGTACAATTGTTATTTGCACGTGTATGTATATATATATATATATATATATATATATATATATTTGAAAATATGTATTATTACAGTCCGTGAATTGCGCAGATTGACAACTAGTTACTCCTAAATACAGAGAACATTTAATTAGAAGAGAAAGGCATTCAAAGAATGTTGCGATAGCCAAATGTATATTTTCACCTTTAAATTTTACTTAATTAACCTTTAGCACTTCTTAACTTTTATTATATTCTATTCAACATTTAAATTTTTATTTTGAACTTATTTAACCTTTATAATACATAAAATAAAAATATTTTATAAATTAATGTTGATATAGACACAAAAGAAACTTATATAAACTAAAATAATATTTAATGAAAGAGAAAATATAATTAAAATTATTTTTTTAACTTTTTAACATTAGTTTTTTATTCTAATAATATTGTTTTGAAGCTAATTTTAATATTTTATGTATTTAAAATTATTTAAAAATAATTTTTTATCTGTTTTGATATTATATGAGTTAAAGAGAATAAAAAAATACAAATTGAAAAGTATAAAAGGTTCAAAAGTTAAATAAATAATAATAAAAATTAAAAAATATTATATATTAATTGTATAAATTTTAGGAATGAAATTATACATTCAACCATTTTATAACAGTATTATCATTGTCGCGGCCTGCCAAATTATTAAATTGAATTGGCCACACGTACCATTTTGTGAATGTCAAAACATAAAATGAATGGGAATATATATATATATATAGCCAAGTACATAGAAAATAAATACAAATATTAGCGTACTATATAAAAGTAGTCACTTTTTTTTTTATCAAATAGATTTCATTAAACAGAAAAGAGGCTTACAAGTTTGAACACATATTCTAGCCAGCTTTAAAGTCAGTTACCAATTTTACTTCTATTCTACTGACAAACATCTATATGTAGAAGTAAATATCTTGACTAACCAATAAAAGCAAAACAAAGGGAACGCCTATATTCTAAGCTGAACTCTGAACTGGAATTAATAGCATTGTTACTAGTAGAGATGCCTTAGCTTGATGATCATGGTTGTGAAATGGGCTTGACATGATCTTAAGCCCATGGACATCCTATTGTGCTTTCGTTTTCCCATGTAAGCCCAAGAAAAGAGCAGTGGATTTGTCTAGGGAAGGAGAAAGATTTTTCTTCCCCACGTTATAATGGCTTCTGATAAAGATGGCTAGGCTTCCATCATCTGCACCACTGGGAGATTTGACCCTGGCAACTCGCGATTGAAGTGGTGTAAAGTATGCGCCCCCAAAGAAGATGAATTGAGGGATGATGTTGTAATCTCATAAGACAATCAAGCTTCCCCACACCACGGATATGTAAACTCATGGGTCGCACAGAGATGATTTTGGAAGGCAGAGATTCAAAAACCATATGAATAGAGAGCTTCATTTTTTGGTGCGAGGTCTTCGAACAGAACTTCAATGCTTTCCTTTGCATTGTCGCTGTTGAGTTGATTCTGGGATAAACCCAAAACATGATCCCATTGCATGGAAAACGCGAACACCAAATCAATTTTTAATCTTTGAACCTGAGTCCGAGATTCTGCAGCCAAGCTCCACAATGGAGGTGATTGCAAGTGAGCTGGTGGAAGAGTGGGAATGTGTAGCTGGTAATGGCGATGGATAGAGATACGGTGATGGTTGTGGTAAAGGAGGATGGAGAACATGGTGATGGTCGGATCGGTATACATACATGCTGCAATATAGCAGCAAGAGTTGCATAAAGCACAAAGAGAATATCGGGACTATCATCGGCTATCAACAATTGGCCCACTTACCCTGCGTTCTTTAGTGTTCACCGTTTCTTGTTTCCATAAGTAGTCACTTCTGGTCATTAACATTACTCTCTATTATTATGGAAGTGATAATTCATTTCTAAGGTACTTTGAAGTGTAGGATGTGGATTTAAAAAGGAGAGACAATTGTAACACTTGAATTATATGATTTCCTTATTTAAAAAAAAAAAAAATCTCTACATGCCTAAGAAATCATCCTGCTCAAAAGAGGATAGGTAATCAAAATAACATGAACCGGTAGGAGGGTAAATACAATAAACTTGAAGCTCGGTTCAACCACCTCGCTATCAGAGGCCATCTTGTCCATGTGGTTCTTGTCTTCCTAGGAAGAAGATTGTAGTCTTTGTTATATTATTGTGATTTTTGTGTATTTAAAATTTTTGCAATTTTGTGGGCTTGGACCATGAATTTCCTCTTTTGGGAGACGAGTGGCTGCCTGGGCTATTTTAACATACTCCATTATTTTTGTTTTGTGATATGGATGATATGTAGTTTATTGGTCAGTGGTCACTCTTCAATCGGACTTGATAGCTATAGTTAGTCCATCGACAATGAGCACAAATAAATTTGGGTATGAATACTACCACGGCAGGTGGTTTGATGTGCTTATACTCATGTAGTTTTCAACATATTAGGATTTCTTTTCCTGCAAAGTTGAAAAATTCAGCTTATCTATTTGGTTTCATCTTATGAGCTTCTTGAAAATATTACTGTAATACCTATTTATTTTACTAAATCTATATATATATATATATTAAATTCTGAGTCCTAAAATTATTAAGCCAAAAATTTGACAAGTTTCCACCTCATATTTGAATATTCACTTAAAAAACTAATATATTAAACTATTAAAAATAAAATATTTTTAATAATTATTTAGTATTATTTTTTAACTAAAATACTATTATATATATTTTAATACTACTCAAATTAAATCACTCAAATTTTTTTTAAACCATTAAAAAATTAAAAAAATTATAATAATTACTTAATATTATTTTTTAACTAAAACACTATTATACATATTTCAATACTAATTTAATAATTTTTATTTAAAAAAACTAATTTAATAATTCTAAAAATAAATTTTATTATAACCAAAAAATTATGGCAACAAAAAAATTAATATAATTTATTTGGTTATTATTCATTCAAATTATTTAAATTATTTTATTTTACAATCCGCACATTGCGCGAAATCACGATTAGTTGTTAATTCCTCTTTAAGAATATTTTAAAGTGAAATGTTCGATTTTTATTATCGTCGATTTAAAAGAAAATAATTACTACAGTTCATCAATATTTAGATTATATGATCTATATATTAACTAAAAAATTATTATTAGTTGTTGTTTAAAATATATATTTAGTTTGATATTCACAAATAAAATTATATCAAATATTTTTTAAAAATCAATCCTATAAATCTACCCCGAACCCACTCAAGCCCCTCCGACTGAAAGGTCTATCTATGATGGGCGGGCAGGGCTGATCTCGAAGAGCCTCGGCTTGGCTTCTATCTAGAATAATGTTGTAATGAAATCTCAACAATCAAACGTAGTTGGGCCTTTCGTTCTTCTTCACTCGTGGGTTTGTCGTGTCTATGATGCAAGACGTGGACAAAATGGACAGCACAAATCAACATAATCTCGGTCCCTAAAATCACGGAATCTACATTTATTAATATTTTATATACATATGCTTGAACAACAAGAAACATCTGACTATTTTTACTTTCAACAAACATAAAAAAAAAAAAATATATAGTCACTATTCAATTTTCTATACAGTGTTTAATATCAAAAATTTTCTCCATAACTACTATTATTATAAATAATTCTGAGGAACCAATAAATATTGAAATGTGCTAATAAAAGTTCGTAATTAAGTTGAATTGTTGTTGTAATTTTATCTAAATTAAATTAATTTAATTATAATAAATTTTAAATACCAATAATTTATAAATAAATAATAATAAAAAAAGAGCGAATGTAATTTAATTTTAATAATAATAAAACAGAGAGCGCCACTAATTTTTCCTTATAAAAAAATATAAATACAAAAAATGTGTTTAAACTAATAATTTAAATTTATTTGTATTCACACACGATGTTACATATATTTTTTTCTTAACCAAAGGGGGGGGGGGGGGGGGCGCCCGGTGACTTCCTAAGGGGAGGCCAAGAGACCGGGACACATGATTCTACATATGATTTCCTTATGTTTGATTTGTTCAAAATCAAAAGTTGACAGAAACAAGAAAATAAAAATAATCTTAAACTATACTTTTAATATGAAATTAAAAGGAGACAATGTCTAAATCGAAGAAAAAGCTAAGAAACAAGGAATCAATTTCAGGGTATATGCCATGTCAAATATAATAATAATTATTTAAAACAAAATTAAAGAAAAAGAAAGATTTGTTAATGTATGGTTCTTTGGTTACCACGAGACCAACCCAAACATCAAACACCAAATCAATATTAAAATAAAATTAAAAATTAATTTAAGTGCTATTCTTTCAATCACTTATTTAAGTATAAGTTTGAAAAAACGAATGAAATATTTAATTTTAAATATGTAGTTTATTAATAAAAAATTTTACATGTTAAAATTTAAGTTGCTAAGTTATAAAAACTGTTTATAATTCGGACAAAAAAAAACTGTTTATAATATTAAATTTTTTTATATTTTAATTTTTATAAATTGAAATAAAAATTCACTTTATTTATTTTTATTTTCATATAATGTCTCTGTGATTTAGTAACCATAAAAGTTCCGGTTGTTATAAATTTCAAGTAAGATTTTCTACTATTTATTTTTTCAACGTACAAAGCTCTAATTTGACACTTCATTTAACTCGATTTTATGGGCTACTCTTTTTCAAAATTTTCCAACCCTAAAACACACCAATTTTAATAAAAATATTTGAAAAAAAAAAGGTAGCGACATCTAACTCTCACGTGGAAGCCATTAGAGAAATGCCACATTTTTTTTTTTCAGGAAAATAATTCTTAAAATACTAAATAAATATAATGAATTAATAATGTAAAAATAGAGTTAAAAGAAATTTTTGATTTTTTTTTTTTCACTACCCCAATTGCTTGGAATAAACACATGAGTTGACGGTGGAGAGAAGAACAGAGCCGCCTCTCTTTCTCTTCCTCTCCAACCCACCCACCAAAAAAAAAAAAATCTATGCTTTTTCCTCTTTAATCAAACCTACAAGCTTATACATAAGTTCAGGTACTCTCAAACACCTCTTAGTTATATATATGTTTGTTAGTTAGTTCACAACAGTGCCATTGTCTACTGGGTTTCAGCTGTTTCGCTGTTTCTTGTTTATATTTACCAGTTTCTTGTTATTTGGTAATCTGTGCATTTTTGGTTTTTTTTTTTGGTTTGTATTGGTGATTGTGAAAATGGGTTTGTTATGATTTTCTTGTTGTTTTCAGATGTTCAAGTTTCATGCGATTCTTGGTGCATTTTGATCTTATTATGTCAAGACATGTACTTTTAGGGCGTAAAGTTACCTTCTTTTTGTCAATTTACTTGGGTTAAAGATAGCAGTTTGAGAATAGAGCGATGTATTGATGTGTAGGCATTGTGTATGTAATGTAAATTGGTAACAGTGGTTTAAAAGAAAGTAATTTAATAATTGAATGAAGGCATGCATCATCTTGGTATCTTGATTATATACTTATCCGTGTGGCTTTTTGAGTAGTTGGGTTTGGAAGTTGTTTTGTTGTGAATTTTTTGTAAATGAATAAGCTTTTGGCGTTCAGAGGCTGGAGAAGTAAATTTCTGACTTGACGGCTGGTTCATTCGTCTAACCTTTTGTTTTTGTTGCAATTTGATGGTAACACACTGACGCTGGAAGGAGACTAAAAATGAGCAGCATAAAGATACACATACGTACATTTCCATGTGATCGAAACCACACATATTGTTGCCTTAAGCAGCACATTTGTTCTTTTAGTTTGCTTTGCTGTTGATTTAACATAGTTGCCTTTTTCGTGGTGCGACTTTAAAATGTTGTTTTGATGAATATTTCGTATGCAATGGCTGCCTAGTAGCGAGTCCTATGCAAAGATTTATGCTTTAGTTCATTCAAAAAAATGCAAGCTGTTCCTTAATGGGTATGGGACATTTATGGAAGTGAAAAGCCATGGCATGGGTAATTGGTCAACAACGATTAAAGCTGTGAACTTTTGTAGTGCCCCTTTTGGCTACAATTGCATCATGATTGTTTTTGACAGCAAATGTCTAATGCCTTGCTTTTCTTACCAATAAACTTTATCTATTGGCTTGTTAGGTTTCATCTATTCCTTTGGAGCGCTTGTTTTGGTGCACGAGAGTACCTCAGTTTGAAAATTTTGCATATCTATGAGTCTCTTTGTTGTCTATTTTTGCGCAATAGAATTATACACGTGGGGTTCACCATACATGTATTTGTCATGTTATTATGTTGTTAATCTGGTTCCTTAATTCTCTAGGTTGTGTTTCCATTTTGCAGCCTCTATGAGAATATAGCTTTTGTGGATAGCTTCAGCAGGCTATCCTTGTATCATTGATGCTGGCAAATTAGTGAATTAATCCTAGTGTTATTCTTGAGCTGTTGAGAGTGTTTGTGAAGTTCATATTTATGGTAATAACTCTTACATTGAATTTTTATTGCATGTATTTCTATGATTGCAGATCATGTTAAGAGCAAAGCAGCTTTGTAACCTTTCCAGTAATGCAAGGTCATTTTTACTGAGCGGATCACGTTGTAGTGCGTCAGATGGTAGTTCATGCACTTGCTCTGAAGATGAAACCTGTGTTCCAAGAAGGCAGCAGACAACAAATAATGTTCTACTTGCACAGAGAGGATCTGCCATAGTGCCCAAGACTTCAACAAGGGTACAAACCTCTCTCTTGGGAGATGCTGGAAAATTGTTGGTTCCTCACAAAGTTGAGAGTGTTGAATGCCCAACTTTGCCACAAGTTGTATCTGCAACAAAATCTATTGGGAGATCAGATTGTGTTAGCTATGCCAGTGGTATTGATGCTGGTGAGAATGATGTTGCACACTCTTCACCTCCAATTTCAGACCAGTTTATGAGAGCAGGTATTGCAACAGTTAGTTTCCTTTCCGATTTGGTAAACTACAAACTTTCTATACCTGATGGAAGTGGAATGAACTCACCTAAAAACTGCATGGTTGACCCCATCAGGCCACATTCTTCTATAAGATCGTCAAATGTGAAACCTATCAGAAGAGAGAACTTTCCAAAAGTTTATCCAAATGCAACTCCAGAGGCAGCAGTGGGTCCCAGTACCAATAACTGTAACAGCATGAGGGATAGAAGTGAGAAATCAGGTTTTATCAGAGGCTTCAAACGTGCTTCAAACACTGCTGCTGGTAATTCGGCGACAAAAACTCATATCTTAGCAGATACACGTGATAGGAGGAGGACTACATCTCAGAAACCAACAGTTCAATCAAATCAGTTCATAAAAAATTTTAATGCAAATGTACAGTCTTCAGATACACAGATTAGGGAGCACTTTGCCGAAGATTATAGAAAACTCCCTAGAGATGCTAGAATGCCAGTTGTAATGGCTCCAAATAGCAGACAGTTTGCAAGCAGTGGGCACATTGTGGAAAATGTTTCTTGCATACTGAGACAAAGGAGGTGGGGTCCTGCAGCAGAGGAGGCTCTTGCAAATCTTAATTATTCGATGGATGCATACCAGGCAAACCAAGTTTTGAAGCAGCTTCAGGATCATACAGTTGCTCTTGGCTTTTTCTATTGGTTAAAACGGCAACCTGGGTTCAATCATGATGGGCATACTTACACAACAATGGTTGGCATCCTTGGCCGTGCAAAGCAGTTTGGAGCAATTAACAAATTGCTTGATCAGATGGTCAAGGACGGATGCCAGCCTAATGTTGTAACTTATAACCGTCTTATTCACAGTTATGGTCGTGCAAACTACCTGACTGAAGCAGTTGATGTGTATAATGAAATGCAGAGGGTGGGATGTGAACCTGATCGTGTTACATACTGCACACTCATTGATATTCATGCGAAAGCTGGGTTTCTTGACTTTGCCATGGAGATGTATCAGAGAATGCAAGCAGCTGGCCTTTCTCCTGACACTTTCACTTATAGTGTTATAATAAACTGCCTCGGGAAAGCTGGCCATTTAGCTGCTGCCCACAAGCTATTTTGTGAGATGGTCGAGCAAGGTTGCGTTCCTAACTTAGTCACTTATAACATCATGATTGCTTTGCAAGCGAAGGCAAGGAATTACCAGATTGCATTAAAGCTTTACCGTGACATGCAGAGTGCTGGATTTCAACCTGACAAAGTAACTTACAGTATAGTTATGGAGGTGCTTGGACACTGTGGTTATCTTGATGAAGCAGAAGCAATTTTCTCTGAGATGAAAAGGAAGAACTGGGTGCCTGATGAGCCTGTCTATGGCCTTCTAGTAGACTTGTGGGGAAAGGCTGGGAATGTCGAAAAGGCTTGGGAATGGTATCAGACCATGCTTCAAACTTGTTTGCGCCCGAATGTGCCAACATGTAATTCCCTTCTTAGTGCATTTCTACGGGTTCACAGACTAGCAGATGCTTATAACCTGCTTCAGAGCATGCTGAGTTTGGGTCTAAATCCTTCTTTGCAGACTTATACATTGCTCCTTAGTTGTTGTACAGAGGCATGTTCACCATATGATATGGGGATTTATTGTGAGCTCATGGCAGTCACAGGGCATCCTGCTCATATGTTCCTGTTGTCTTTACCATCAGCTGGACCTGATGGTCAGAATGTGCGGGATCATGCAAGCAAGTTCTTGGATCTGATGCATAGTGAAGATAGAGAGAGCAAAAGAGGAATCGTAGATGCTGTAGTTGATTTCCTTCACAAGTCAGGGCTGAAGGAGGAGGCTGGCTTTGTTTGGGAGGTGGCTGCTCAGAGGAATGTGTATCCTGATGCTGTCAAAGAGAAAGGTTCTTGCTACTGGCTTATTAACCTGCATGTTATGTCTGATGGTACTGCTGTGACAGCACTGTCTAGGACACTTGCTTGGTTTCGCCGCCAGATGCTAGTCTATGGTATTAGCCCCAGTCGTATCGATATAGTGACTGGATGGGGCCGCCGAAGCAGGGTGACTGGATCTTCCATGGTGAGGCAGGCAGTTCAAGAATTGCTGCATATTTTCAGCTTCCCATTTTTCACCGAAAACGGCAATTCTGGGTGCTTTGTAGGGTGTGGAGAACCTCTCAATAGGTGGTTGCTCCAATCATATGTGGACCGGATGCATTTACTGTAAGCAGCAGCAATTTTATCCTCATTGTTGCTCGAGTACAATTTTGTTGCGGCAAGTAGATGAGGTGTTGTGATGTCATGCGCATAATTATGTATTTATGTGTTTTGAATTTTATTGTAGACTCTTGCTGAATTTCATTAATGTTCCATTCTGCCATCTGTTTCAGAAATTAGAACATTGACTCCTTCATGTTGTCTGTTTTCAAAGTGCTTGCTCTTGTGTTGGGCTGGTCTCTGACTTTTTCAGTCATTTGGAGGGTACAGCAATCAGTTTTGTCATGACAACATGTACGGACACAGGCTTAATCACATTGTATATATCGCTGAGCTGTTTTGCCTTGGAGGCTTCGTGCAGTAATAGAAAGCCATTTTCAAGGTATTGAGTCAATTTACGGTTTGAATGAGCATAATTCTGATGTATGCATGTTCTTCATGAACATGAATTGTAGCTCAATGTGCAAGGTTGAGATATTCACTTTCAACCCATGAAAGCTATCATATTCTACAGGACAAAAAGTGAAGAGGAACAGCTGAGCTACCATATAGCCCTGGAAAGAAGAAAAGTGAAGCTGAGAGAAAAGTCACTAAAGAGAAGGTTGTCGTGTTCTAAACAATGGTATGATGTGCACAATGCACATAAAGAAATTGCAAATTTTCTGCTCCATATGTGCATGCTTTTCCATAAAAAGGCATTTACCTGATACTTCCCAAAAGCACAGGAAAAAGAATTGCAGTAGGCCTTGAAAGAGAAGGCTATAAAAAGAGAGATGATAGACAAAGACAACAAAGATAATAAAATGATTTGGTTGAAGAAATCACAACCACCAACCCAACAGTCTTAGCTGATGTTGGCAACATAAATGCCAGTTCCTTAGGGGCAAAAGTCTGGCCAAAGAAATCCTCCAAGTTTCAGGTTGTTCTCCCTATAGGGCAAAACTATCATTGCTGCATGAATAATTGATAAGATTTGTCAAATTTGCATAGGCAAAATCATTCCTACCTTAATTTATTTGAGTTGATTTGTCCTCATGATGAGATCTTGGACTCTTTCTACAAGATCATTGCACCAAGTGAAATGATATTTGATTCCAACTTGTTTCTGACATGGATAACAATTTTCTTAATTCACATCATTGTTAAAAAAAAAGGATTAATGGATTACATATTGTACGTCATTCTGAACTCATATTTCAATTCTTTCTTTTCAACAACTATGTTAATGTATGGTTACATGTAAAGCATGACAAAACACTTCATGTCAATTTACCATTTTGAATGCCTTAGGTCTCATTACAAATGTCATGCACCTAAACCATGCAAGGACAAAGGGAGGGAAAATGGTTTAGTTAGCTGAATTGATGCCACATAGGTTGTTGAATTAACCATGAAAAAAGAGCCCATACTTACTTATCTTTTGTGAGTTTAATTTTTATGTTTAGTTTTTTTTTTAAAAAAAACATTTAAATACTTACTAGGAAAAATGATAAAAAAAAATACATAGTTTAGGGTTAAAAAGATGCATGATTAAACTTCTAATAAATGTAATTAATTAAATTTAGATGAATTTATGTTGAAGGGTATTTGGAATTAGTCACTATTGCTTTTGGATTAAGAAATCAACACTGCTGCAAAATCATAGGAATAATTCAAGAAATTCCCATAAAAAAAAATGAAAATTTTGTGGGTAGTTGAAATTAGACACACACAATACATTACTCAACTTATGTTGTATATTTCATTAGATATATTTAATGATTTTAATTTTTTAAAATATATAACATGAATGGACTTAGAAAAGTAATAATCAAAACCTAAATAATTATATGCACTAAACTTAGTGTGTTGTCTCATTTATTTGTTTTTTCTTTGAGAAATGAATTGCAATTCATACACATTAATTAACACCCTTTTTTTTATTTTTATTCTTGTATATTACTTACCTACTTGCAAATATAATCTACATAATTTATTATTATTATTATTATTATAACATGTAAATCTAGTAAATAAAACATGGATTATTAATTAAAGTCTAATGACTAAAATCTTTTACGAACATTAAGGATTCAAATTGAATTTCCCATTCCATCCAAAAAAAATTGTACTTGACAAGAAAAGATTATTTAATAATTTTAATAATAACACAATTATTTTATGGAGAAAAATAAATCACATCCTCTATTTTTTTTTTATACTTTATACAACTACATACCAACAATTTTTTGGGTGCGTGATTACACATCTTTGCACCAAACATTATAACGTAAAGCATTATCTAATATCTTATATTAATTTTTTTAAAAAAAAACTATATAATAAAAATTTATAAGAAAAATAACTAAAACCTTAAGCACGATTAATACAGTCTTAAACAAGGTTAAATTGTCATTATTTACCTTTTATCAAAACAAACAGACACAGACCTGACCTCTGTTTCCTATCAGCTCTTCTTCTTCTTGTTCGACATGGGTAGGTACCTGTCTGTCACTCACCCGCACCTTACTATTTCACTCTCCGCCGCCTAGATTTCGCTGTCGAATCTCAATCATCACCTTTCTCCTCCGTTGCTCCCCTCTAAATCCCTACATTAGCCACTGCACACCTTTCTTATTTCATTTTTTTTTGGAAATTTCTAATGAATATTAATCCATTTTTGTGATACTAAATAATGGGGCACAAAAAGCGTTTACCCGCTTCTCGCTCTAAACAAGCCGCGACTGCGGCTCCGGCTACGGCTGCCGTCGTCGATGATGATTCCGAGCTGTCTCCCAATCTTCCACTTGTGAAGATCGAACCTCCGTCGGTTTCTGTCCAATCAGATGGTTCTTCTTACTCCTCAATTAAACTTGAATGCGAGCGAGCCTTAACGTCGCTTCGCCGAGGTAATCACACGAAGGCTCTGAGGTTAATGAAAGAGTCGTGTTCAAAGTACGGAGATAGCTCGAGCTCGAACTTCTCGCCCCAGGCTGCTGCTTTAATTCACCGCGTTCAAGGGACGGTATGTGTAAAAGTAGCTTCAATAATCGATGATCCTAATGCTAAACAACGGCATTTGAAAAACGCGATAGATTCTGCTCGTAAAGCAGCGGAATTATCGCCGAATTCCATAGAATTTGCTCATTTTTATGCTAATTTATTATACGAAGCAGCTAATGATGGCAAAGAGTACGAAGAGGTATTAAGAGAGTGCGAGCGGGCCTTAGAGATAGAGAATCCGATTGATCCTGCTAAAGAGAGTTTACATGATGAGAGTCAACAGAAAATAGCAACTCCAGAAGCTAGGATTGCTCATGTGCAGAATGAGTTGAGAAGCTTGAAACAAAAATCGAGCATTGCTTCGATTTCAACTTGGATGAAAAATTTAGGCACTGGAGAAGAAATTAGGTTGATCCCTTTACGGCGAGCTACTGAGGATCCTATGGAAGTTAGGTTAGTGCAAACCAGAAGACCTAATGAGATTAAAAAGGCTACCAAGACTCCTGAAGAAAGAAGGAAAGAGATTGAAGTTAGGGTTGCTGCTGCCAGATTGTTGCAGCAGAAATCAGAGAGCAGTAGCCTTTCTGGAGGAAATGACGGACAGACGAGTGATAAAGGGACCGAAGCAAGTGATAAGAGGGGAGGAGAGAGGAGAAAGTATGGAAGTAATAATGTTAGGAAGGGTGGAAGTAATAAAGAGAGGAAAGATTGGGTGAGGTCTTATTGGAATTCAATGAGTGCGGAAATGAAGAGAGATTTGTTGAAAATTAGGGTTAGTGATTTGAAGAATTATTTTGCTCCATCATCTAAAGATGCATTAGCTAGTGAGGTTTTGAATGAGGTGTTGGCATTTGCTGAGGAGAATAAGACATGGAGGTTCTGGATGTGTTGTAGATGTCATGAGAAGTTTGTTGATTCTGAGAGCCATATACATCATGTTGTGCAAGAGCACATGGGGAATCTTATGCCTAAAATGCAAGCAGTTTTGCCCCAGAGTATTGATAATGAGTGGATGGAGATGATTATTAATGGTTCTTGGAAACCATTGGACATTTCCTCTGCTGTTAAGATGCTTGTAAGTCAAGGCAAGTGCCATGATACGGAATTTGCTGAGGATTTGTACTCTGCGAGTCCTACTGAGGAGTGTGATGATTGCTTCAAAGATGCATGGGATTCTTCTCCAAATAAGGAAAATTCAGGGTATGGATATAATGATTGTATTGTTGGGAGCACTGACACGGATAAAGTCTCAAGTATTGAGTGTAAAGAATGTGATGGGAACCAAGGTTCTGAGGCATATTCCATTGGTAGCTGGCCATTATCTGAGGATTCAGAGCGAGAAAAGCTCCTTGAAAAAATTCATGCAGTATTTGAAGCACTTTTTAAACACAAATATCTTGCTGCAAGCCATTTGAACAAGGTGATACAACTTACAGTGCAAGAGCTACAGGCTTCTGCTTATGGTTCTCAGCTTTTGAACCATGGTGTGGATCAGACACATTTCTGTATATGCTTTTTGGAAGCATCTCAACTTAAAAAGATCCTTAAGTTCTTGCAGGAAATTTCTCATTCTTGTGGTTTGGGAAGATATTCCGAGAAAAGTAGTGCTGTAGATGATGTAAGTGCTGTTCACAGTCCTGAGATTAAAGATAAAATTGTTCTTAATGGTGATGTGTCATGTCTCTATTTGGATGAATGTCTATTGTCATCTGAATGCGCTCCAAGCAAATGCCGTTATGATGATGATGATGTGGTCACAGCAACGTCTACTCTTGTTGGCTATGGAAATGGGGTTCTACCTGATGCTGATGCTTTGCTCTCATGGATATTTGCAGGCCCCTCGAGTGGGGAGCAGTTGCAATCATGGATGCGTACAAAAGAAGAGAAAGTTCATCAGGGAATGGAAATTCTCCAAACGCTTGAAAAGGAGTTTTACCATCTCCAGAGCCTTTGTGAGAGAAAGTGTGAGCACTTAAGCTATGAGGAAGCATTGCAATCTGTAGAGGATCTCTGTCTTGAAGAAGGTAAGAAAAGGGAGAGTGATGATTGTAGCTGCTATGAGTCTGTACTTAGGAGGCGGAAGGATGATCTTGCTCACAATGGAAATGATGCTTTGTTTGTCAGTAGTGGGATTGAGTCTGATGTGATAGCAAATGTATTAAAAGAAGTAGAAGAAATGAACCGTAATCAATTTGGATATCAGGATGCATATGGTGGTGTGAATTCTCAGTTATGTGACTTGGAATCTGGTGAAGAAAGTGATTGGAGAACCAAGGACTATGCGGATCAAATGGATGCTTGCATACAAGGTGTAATTGATGGACAGAAACACCAGTTAGCAGTAGAGGTCAGTGTTCATGTTGTGGGAGCTCTTGTAAGTAAAGTGGTTTTATTATGATTCTTCCTACATTAGCTTTCTTGTACTGTCATGCAGCTTAGCAAAATTGATGCTCGAATCATGCGAAATGTAACTGGGATGCAGCAAATGGAACTCAAACTTGAGCCTGTTTCTGCCCATGACTATCGGTTGATATTGTTGCCTCTAGTGAGGTCATACATGAGGGTTTGTATTGGACTAGATATAACTTTTGTGGTGTTCCTCACTTCTCTTGATGCTGGATACCAGCTCTGCTATTTTTCTTGTTGACAATTTCTTTTTCAGGCACATTTGGAGGATTTAGCTGAAAAGGATGCCACAGAGAAATCTGATGCTGCAAGAGAAGCATTTTTAGCAGAACTGGCACTTGATTCAAAGAAAGGTGTTCGAGGAACTGATAATTTGAGACATACACAGGAGAAGGCAAAGGACAAGAAAAAGAACAGAGAGTACAGGAAAACCAAAGATTCAAAGGTTTAAAATTTATGATGTGGTTGTGTTTGTTTTAAATAAAGTTGAACTGTGGAATCGATGTCCAAGATAATTGGTGGCACCTGGCTGATTTCTTTGTGTTTCAGGCTAGTTCTGGAAATGATCAGCCTTTGCTTAATGATGAGACCGCTGAGCTGGGGTATGTCAGTGTCTTAATCTCTCTTTGCACTTATACATTTTTTCCTTGTAGGAAGTGCTGCCATTTTATTTTGTGCCTGCATGTTATAAATGTAAATATTGAGTTTAGATGAAAAGAATCAAATAGAGCAGGTGTCTAGTCTATAAACATAATGAGAGGTGTTTTGAATAAGAGCATATCTAATTATATTAGTGTTTATAATTGATTTCTTTTCTGTAATACCAATTGATAGGGCCTCATTGGTAAGTGCTACAAGATGTCATACATTGGAACACATGGTTATGGACCCGGATCCATTAGTATGGAACATTTTCTTTTCCAAGTGAAATTCCCTTATATATGAAAGAGTAAAAAAGTGCTATCATTGTTGTGCTATCATTTTTTTTCTTAAACATTTATTTTGTGTTTGATTGATTTTTGCTGCAGTTCACTTCTAGTTGCATCGGATCATGACCTCATAGATTCTGAGATTCTTCCTTTGGCAAATGGTGATGACTTGAAACAACAAGAGGAAGAATTTAGACGTAAAATTGAGCTGGAAGAAGAGGAAAGAAAGCTGGAAGAAACTCTGGAGTATCAAAGACGTATTGAAAATGAGGCTAAACTCAAGCAACAGTTTAAGAAATCTAATCGAACATTTCCGGAAAAGGTGGCTGGCAGACTGCATGATGTTTACTGGGACACTAATGCTGATGCTTCAAATGAGCCATTGGTAAGCTTTGCTTTTTGAGGCTTTCCTGTTGATCATGATAAGGTGAGATAGATATTGGTGCCATACTGCTATTCATTTCCCACCTCCGCGTCTTTGAAAAATGGCATGCTGGTGCTTATGCCAAGCCTTTTCATTCTTTCTGCATAAAGCCTTCATTTGAATATTAAACTAAAGTGTATTTTCAGGAACAATTGACACAGAAGAATGGTTTTCCCAACAGTATAGATGTCATGCCTGAGGCAAATGGCCCTGCAGTGTCAGCAAGGCCTTCTTTGATATCCAGCAGCCAAATTACTAGTGGCTCACATAACATGAAAGTAAACCAAGGTTAGCAGCATATTGAAAAAAGTAGTGGAGTTAGGCTTGGTTATAATTTTCAGATTTTTTTAATAATTCTCATCTTGCAGAGCTATCTAATGGAGGAACTACAGAAGATGGCCTTCTGCCTTCTGACCGGCGAACAGGAAGGAGAAGCAGGCGGCAGAAGAGCTCGACAAGATCTTTTGATGGAAAATATCAACCAATTTCATCGGAAAAGAATAGTGTTGAAGGTGGAGATAAATATTTTTTCTGCTAAATGACTCTTTTTGCAATATTTATAGGACAGACTTTGTAATTAATTAAAAAGTGCATCTTAATGAACCAAAAAGTGTTTCTAATTTCATATAAATTGTGCTGTTTGAATTTGAAATCAAATGGCAATATTCTGATGCGTGCAATTTCAGTTTGCTTTAAATGTGTTATTTTTGGGGTTCCCCTTCCATGCACATGCCTTGCCTGTTAGATGTCCAACATTGGATCAGTCTGTTTCTGTTTTGTTGCTTTTTGTTTACTCTGTACTAAGTGAAATCAAAGTACTTCAGACTTGGATGTAACATTGGGTGGCATGTAGAATTCTCAATTTGAAGATAGCAATTTCTAGGGAGTTAAATTTTACTTGAAGACAAAATCTCCCGGGTGTTAGGAATATAGTGCTGTAGCTGAATCTACCTCTAATTTTGTGACCGCATAGCCTCCTTTTTCATTTACAAAACTGGTCTTATTATTCAACTAATGACATGTAATTATGCCAATATACCAAAATCAGCATTGGATTTGGTCATTGCATAAGAAATATTTGCAGCTTTTCCTGCTGTCTTAGTGCATGGCTTTACTGCTTTGTCCATACTCTGTAGGGTTGTTCAGCAACTGAAATTTGGCTGTATCTGTTGATGATATATTTTTTTTTTCTGCATTCCTTTAGGGAATTGAATTGCTTCTTGCATTATGATGTTGTTAGTTCTTCTTCGAGTTCTTATTCCATGCATGATACTTAGTGCTGACATTTATCAAAATGTTCTGCTCTTGAAATGTTTTTGTATGTGTTGATCGTAGACTATACCTCAGCATCCATGTTGGTAACACCAATTCTTTTACCTATCTAACATCCATGAACATCATATGAGACTTACATTTTAATTATATATGTCTAAAATACTAATTAATGGCTCAACTTCTTTTTGCATTTTTGCTGTCCTATATTATTGTTGCCTCAGGGTGTTTACGGTAAATTAATAAATGATCTTCGGCCATTATACCTTAGATCTATTTTTGGGCACGATCACTGTGAAGTTTTAACTTATTTTATTACATATTGTTTACGTGCAAACAGTTATTTCTAATATGGGGGACAATGGAACTAAGACCTTGAGACAATTACAGGCAGAGGAGGATGATGAGGAAA